>VYZW01045848.1:22188-37386 GCA_013401315.1 Balaeniceps rex
ACTATCTGGTGTTATAATGACTGAAGACTATGTACAGTATCCTAATCAGTACTAGTTATTAATTTCTCAAGAATGAATATCACAGTGCTGTTACTAAACATTTTGAATAGAGTAATTTGTCTCTTGTATACTTGAAAAGTCCCAGTCCCTTTTCATAAGCTATTTCAAATAAAATTACAAGTACCAAACCTTTATTTCTTAATTACTTCTTTACTTGCTCACTCAAAGAACACCACAGTGATGCAGAAGCCATTTCTAAGAGGCAAAATGTCCTCAGCTCCTGTTAACTGTTTTCTCTCATTTAATTTTGCAATTCTAAAAGCTGTATTTTTAAAATATTGTCTTAAAAATAAAAAGAAGCAAATACAGTAACTTACACTTTTCACATGTCTAAAATATATCTGTAAAGGTGGTAATTCAATAGGAAATGCTGATAACATTGCAGTAAAACTGATTCCAGTAGAGCTTTAGGCCCATTCCTCATTGGCATGTATAAAATTTGGATCTAGACAGTAAATCCTCATTGGCAATGAACTAAATGTTTGGGGGTTTAATTTCTTTTTTGGTTTTGTTTGTTTGTTTTTACTAGCCTGTGGAAACACAATTATCCACCTTCCATTTCCACTGCAGTACACAAAGGACTAATCTTACAAATTTTGAATTCTTATCTTGACGTGGATCACACTGCAAATAGTTAAAGAATTGTTCAGCAATTGTTAATCTATTCTGCCTGAATACCAATTTCAGCACCTACTGCCTAAGACCACAACTAAAACATACATACTTATGAATTGTAATTTCACTTAAACATTGCATATAATTAAAAAAAAAGATCTAGTTATTAAAAGAAATTGATTTAAGTAATGTGTGCAAACAGGCTTAATTTTGNAAGTAATGTGTGCAAACATGCTTAATTTTGATTTTCTTTCAACCTAAGTCCTCATTAAATACTTTCTTTTTTTCTTTTTCTTTTGTTATTTTTTTGAGAAACAGTGAGTTTAATGCAGCTATGGTCTTTTGTCAGTCCTGAATAGCTATCACTGTCTTGTTAAAGATGCTTTAGCATATGTCTTACCAAGATAAAAGCACTTCAGAGACTGGACAATATTATCTTGCTCAAACAACTATGTGAAGATTTAAGTCTTTTGTGTAGTCACATTAATCCCTGTCACTAGCTTTCAACACATGCTGATCAATGCTTTCTTTCCTTTTTGTTTATTTTGTACAGTGCATATTTAAAGAACTCCTTATTGATTGACTTTACTCCATTTTTTAGACACCTTTGTTCATTTTTTTTATATCCTTTAAACTTTATTTATGTATTGAACTCCACCATTTTTTGTCTCCAACATCTTAAAATATAATCAGTTAAGCATTTTTCTATTCTCTAATCTTCCACATTGGCTTTTTTAAAAAAGCCGATTTTTTAAATTGGCTTCTTTTCTTCTTACTGATAGAAATGTAATCTGTCTCTCTGTGCAAACTTTGAAGGCCTCCTCATTGTTGCCTTGATTGCTCTAAACACCTATAGCACAGCTGAGATCCTCTCTAGCCAAGGTGTACTGAATAGGGCCTTTAAATATGGCAGAAGGCTACAGCCGAGTACTGCAAAGCACTTCTACTCTCATAGAACAGAAAGCTATAGAAATTCAATGTGTAGAAAAGAGAAGAACTGAAAATTCCTCCTCCTTAGTTGAAGATGTACATCAACTTGTGCATACACGTATTTACATACTGAGACAAACTTCCCAACGTAAAGTGTGACTGAAATTATAAGTCTGTCTTTATTCACATATATTCATATATTCCCTGTGAAGCAAATCACCTTAATTACATTCTATTGATATAAATACTCTAGGAGAGGATTCCTCATTTAATGAGCAGTGAAGAAAATATTTCAGCTAAAAACCAAAATATAAACTGCTACGGATATTCCTTGATAATGCAGCTGAGGAGTTAAGACTACAGAACAGGAATTCCACCAAGCATTCAAATTATACAAAATACATAACCTATACCAACAGAAATACAACCACAGACCACAGTGCTGAAAAATAACATAGTAAACTGTTTAGATGCAGACATCACAGTCACATTTAATCTATGTGTTACTAAAAAAATTACACGCCATATTCCAGGTACTAGGGTTTTTGTTTTTTTACTCTCTTGCTCTTCAACATTTACTCTTAAAGGCTGTCATCTCTGCTTTATGCATGTGGAAAGACCCACTGAAGCATACACATAAGTCTTTAGAGGATTAAAAAGTGTAGGGTAGACACATTTTTTTTCCATGATTGTTACTTCTAAAGGATATGGTAGTTTTGTTGTGTAAATAAGCTGAAACTTGCCTCTTCTTTGTGACTTTATAATAAAAGGAAGAACACTGGTACAAGGTCCTTGAGAAACAATCACCATGTTTCTAACCATATTACTAAGAAAAAATAATTTCATTAATTAAAACAGATTATGTTAGGCTTTGTTAGCACCTAAATCCACAATATCATTACCAGCCATAATCACTGGATCCTCTAGTTCTATTGTGTATTTTCTGAATTCATTGAAATATCTTTGAAAGGTATTTAGAATATGAAGAACAGCATTGTGCATGTGGCCTAAGCAAAA
The DNA here is from genome assembly GCA_013401315.1 of Balaeniceps rex. Classification (NCBI taxonomy): domain Eukaryota; kingdom Metazoa; phylum Chordata; class Aves; order Pelecaniformes; family Balaenicipitidae; genus Balaeniceps; species Balaeniceps rex. The sequence continues at coordinate 24,811 of VYZW01045848.1, forward strand.
CGATAACAAACCAGAAAGAGCAGCTTTCCCCCTTATGGTGCTTATTTCAATGGCTCTTGAATAAAATCTCAATATGGTCACAAGCATCACAGAGAATAATTACTGAATATTCAAACTGAGCCAACTGAGAAATTACGACATTTACCATATAAATGCATTACTTAAAGTTTGCTCTATAAAGAAAAAAAATACGAGTAAATATGCAGATTAATTTTTCTGCTGAACTTTTTACTTCCACCCCAAAAAGGACCACAAACCCTAACAGCATTCAGCATTCCCTTACCTTACCACCCCCCTCCCCTAAATGGACAGGCTCCGCGTTGCTGCAAGTAACAACATGCTATAGAATAAATATGGAAAGCCCAGTGTCTTGTCATTGGTATGTACCACAAACAATTGCTTTCCACGTGCTTTCTCCCATCGATAAATGCCAATGAAAACTTTATGAAAATAATTCTATGATTTATTTTTCACCAGAAAATTTAGATGTTGTTGTTCTCCTTTTTCTCAATCCCTGCCATTTAAGAGTTAACAGAGGAAGCGTGGCCTGATGGATGGAACATAAAACAGCTTTTCCTCAATAAATTACAAGACAGCATGAAGGCAGGCTTTCTTTTTGTTCCCATGCGAAAACTAAGCCATGCAGGTGCAGAAAAGTGGGCGCTGCCATCTCTGCTGTAACCTCACTGCCACACATTTTTTTAATTCCTGTTCATTCCCTGCCTGTGCATTTTCTGACACACCTCTCTGCATGCCAGATTGTATTGGAATGTCCTGCAGAGCCAGAACCTCACTACTGAGGTGAACCTCAATAGTATCATTTGCCACTTACACTCTTATTGGTGTCCTGTGTCCTCAAAGTTCTATATACAACAGCAGAGGAGGACTACATGGAAACCCTACACACAACGTCAAGATTTCCAATAAAATACAGATTCCCATAAGTTAAAAGGCAAGAGAGTAGTTAAAGTGTATTTCTCCATATACTTAGATTTACGTGTGACAAGTGCTGAACTATATAAGGCATTATAAATTTAATTCATGAAGAGAATAAAAAAAGCCTGCATGTTCCACAAAATCTGTGATTGCCTCAGCACCAGACTTCGAATTCTCCCAAGAGTTTTCTCTGTTCTTTCACTTGCAAAAACCTACTGGACAGATTCACTGCCATATGCTGTAGCTTGTGCTAAGGCAAAACGATTTAACAGTTGAAATCCTACAAGCCACAGTTCACAAATTTCTTCTTTAACCTTGGGTAAGTCAAGATCCTTGTTCTTTCTGTAACCATGAGGATAATATTGCCTCTTCCATTTCAGTGATTAACGTGATAAAATTTAATATAAACATATTAACCTCTAAGGGAATGAAGTCTATGCAAATACATAAAATAGATAAACCTACTGCAGGTAATTCTGTTCCAACATCTTTAAGACCATATGCATTACTTCACATAAGACACCATGGTTTATTCTAACTCTCAGCTATTATTAGACACTGAGTTTTCTTCCTTCAGCTTTTGCCTGTCTAGGTAGAACTTCCCTTTTGAAAGGGCTTCAAAACACTTGGGTTCACAAATTAGGAGCGGAAGTTTGTATCTGCTATCATTTACAGAAAGGGCAGAGTCAAGGTTAATTGCACAGATTCACATTTCAAACTGGAATCAGAGCAAGCTGACTTCTGCTGGCAAAAGTTCATAAAGCATTTCATAGTTTCGATAGTGATTCTCTCTTGGGAAGAACCGTTCAATGATTCTGATTGTAATGAAGATTAACAAAATACATTTCCTTGTACTTGTGGAACGTCCACAGCAGAAGGATCTTAACGAGAGCAAAGTGAAATAGATGTAGCCCATTACATATTATAATTGCACAATATTATACATTGTTTGACTATTGGTATTTAACACTAGTGAGATCATTTTCTGCATACACAGAAGGCAGAAAAGGAAGGGATGAGTATTCAACCAGACTGACCTATTTTGAGTACTTGATTCTACAATATTAATGCTGCATTAGCACTAGTTTTGCATGGAATATTAAAAATGAAGGAATGAATTAAGTATAAAGTTATAGACTCATCACGAAAAAGGATGCATAAGTATGTGCTCTAACCCTGAGCTCTCAACAAGCTATTTTAGGTTGGTGAGTGAAAGATGAAATCGCATTCAAAAATTAATGAGCCAAAATCTCCTGAAAAGTTATTTCCATCAAACCCATCCTTAAAAAACCCCACAAAATAAAATGAGCCACACAGTGGAGCGTTATTTGCAAAAAAGAAAAAAGAGAGGCTAACCTTACACAAGAATGTCTGGTGTTGTCTACAGTTACAATAATTGAAGTACAATAATCAACAAATGAAGCTGCTAATATTCTTAGTAAGTGCTAGTTGTTATGAAGTGAAATTTGGTAAGTACTTCTAAGCAGCAAGATAACAATTCTGAAGGCAAATTAATTTTAACTTTGGTTTCCTAAGAAACAATAATTTCCTTTTATCTGCAGGGAACTTGGGAATTTGTGTCAGCTATAACCAGAACTCCAAACTAACAAACTTTTAAAGCCTTAGTCAAGTACATCCAATGCAACATATTTATTAAATCTTAGGCTTGAAATAGCTCCATAGGCAGCTAAGGGATGAGAGGCAGCTTTTTCCTTTTTAAGAAAAAGTCTGGTTAGGAGTTTTCATATATTGACAATTTATGAGTAAGACAATCCAATTCTATTATAAACTTTATCTACTTTCATTCTATTTCTAAGATGGATAAGGTCAGTCATCTATCAACAAAATTCATTACCTAAGTCTCATCAGCCTCTGTATGTGCACGCTAATTTTCCTTTTTAAAATATTCAGGTTTAGAATTTATTATAGCAATTCAAACTTTCTCTAAGACCTTCTGTCACTGCAAAAAGACACCCAGTAAGCTAACCTATACTATGTTCTTATTATATACTAATAAAAATAAAAATTACATATGAACCTTGTTTTTATCTTATTCATTTTTGATATAACCTGAATATAAATGTTTTAACTTGAATTTGCTAAGTCTAAGAGAAAAACAAACATGAGGACCATTCTTCCTCCCTCCCCCAACTTATCTTCCAGTCTGGATATAGGGGAAAAAAGTTACCTGATTAATAGAGGTTGACAGTTAAAAATCTATGGCAATATTTTAGGCAATGAGCACACTGAAAAAAACCTTATGATAAAATGGGTAAAGCTGTCTAAAACTGTGATCCTCTGACAGTAATCTCCCTGCCTGATGGCTGCCTGCATTTTTGCTGATGTGTGAAAGGGATGAGTGGCTAAGGAGCCGCCTCCTAAGGAACAGCAGTCCTGAAGAAGAGAAACTTGATATCTGGTGGAGAGAAAAAGAACCCACTAAAAGATCTGAAACATTCAATTTCTATTTTATGTTAGACCACTGTTAAGGGCATTTCTACTAAAAATGCATCAGGTTGCTGAAGAAATAGTATCGTAGTAATACAGTGTGAAATTCTGGGCAAACCAGCTACACCTAAATGAAATGAACTCTTGCCCTTATCTCTCGTGAAAACTTGCAGCTTTGAGATACAAAGCTAAAGACTTACTGAAGTTTTTCCTGGGCAGTAAGGATTGCACATGGCCCTATATGCTGTGGTATTCCTGCAACTGAGTTGCAATTGAGAAAAGAAATGAACAGCTCTCAGCAGAAAAGAGCAGGGAAGCAGCAGGCATTTTCAAAGAAGCGATATCCCTTTCCCCCCAAAAGACCATGTCATGTCTGAAATGGAGGCGGATGCAACCCCACAGAGCACTTATTTTTTTGTCGTCTCCTATTATTTGGTGCAGAAGGGCACTGACCAACAATGATACTCCGGTCACCAAGCCAAACTCATCCAATTTAGTTATAACTCAATCAGCCATCAGCAATTAGTCTCATAAGCAGTATACCAGTTACTGGTTTCTGGACACACAAAGCTCTGCCTTTATTACTGCAAATGACAATGAAAAAGAGATTGAGAACAGCAAGAGGAAGTAGACACTGGTGAATAGGAGCATCCAAATCTTAACAGCATGATGAGGCACAACAATTTGCCCCCTCATTCTTTGATTGTGAAAGACACTTTGGAGCCCGATATCCCCTCTTTGTACGCTTTTTCTTTGTGTGTATTCACATTGCACAAGAGAGAACCGCAGCGTCAATGCTGTGTGAGTGCTTTTCCTGGCATGATGGATGGCATGACAGGCGGCACCGAGAATCCACCAGGGATGGGACAGCACTGGCAGCACAGCAGCAGCGACTCATGCAGCCAGCGGAAAATGAATAGCAATCGAGTGGTACCAAAGAAGCCAACTGCAAAAATATGCTGAAAGAAAATCCCAGTGGGACAGCTAGAGATTTTTAAACCTTTGCAGTACTCTGCAAGTCTAGGTAGTGCAGAACCTCTTTGTAGTACTATTGTTATGCTTGCTAGTACCTCAGTACTGAACTAATAGCTAAAACCAAATAGCTAAAACTAATAGCTTGTGTTTTAGTTACTAAAACCTCTTAGCTAATAGCTAAAACTTCCTGATCTGCCACCAAGTCTTACTCTTTATGTCACTTTTGCTTACTGAGAATCACAGCTCCAAGTACCTCCAGCTTCTACTGCAGGCCCAAGAGATGCAAATTCAACCCCTTAAACGAGGACCGCTTTTGGTGACAGGATCATAGTAAGTCAGCAGGCAAGGAGGGCATGCAAGACACTGACAATTGTTTCCCAGCCAAACACCAACCAAGCAGATAGCTGGCACAGGTCCAGCTACCTTTGTGTTGACAGCACTGTTGACTGTTCCCATACAATGGTTCTGAAACCATTTGGAATTTAGGTAAGAAAATCCACATAACTGTGATACATTACAAAGTCTGAATGTTACCTACTGGTCTTCCATTGAACAAAGAAATTTGCAATATTTTCTGCACTGTACAGAAAAAAGCTTCTAGTCTTTCATGGATACGCAAAAAGCTTCAAAGCATAAATCACAAAAGCTTAAAGATTGGAAAATATTACAAATATACAGTGATTTTTTTTTAAATTAAATAACATTCTTTCCAGAAGGATTTAGTTTTGGGTTTTTTTTCAGTGGTTATGTTTCTATGTATATTCTTGCAGACTATCAATTATTTGCCAGGTCCCAGAGACCTTTCATACCACAGACTTCCCACAGAAAGTATTATTCCCTTGCTCTCTCTCTGACAGAGTGTGTAAGCTCCGCAGTTCTGTATGAGAGTCTTAAGTGGGGGGAAAGTGGTATACTATCCTGCTCCAGAATGACGACTCACCGCTTTTTCCTATCTTAATTTTTGGCTGCTTCTTGGCACATCTCTTCATCTTCCCTCTCTGATTTTGTTATCTTCCTTTCTTTTTCTTATTTTTTATTGTAAATCTTATAAGCAAACACAGTTCTGCACTTTGAAAATGTCTTTGCTATCATCTTTTTTCCCTCATCATCAGCATGAAAAATCTTCCAAAGTAAAACTTCCATTCAGCATTCATTCTTCTCCTAATATGACCTTCTATTTCTGCTAAGTCCATGCTCAGCTGAGCTTTCCAGCTCTCCTGAGGCCCTGCTTCAGCCATACTTTGTGCTGGTAAATGGAGGAAGCAGAGGGAAGGACATTGAGACACAAGCTTCCTGCATGAGTTATTGTAGAGCGTATCGTGGTTTCTTAAGATATATACATATATATAGGGACTAATCCAAAGACCATTAAGTGCAATAGGTGTTGGATCAGATACATAATCATTGCACTTTAAATTGTTTTATACATAACTCCATAAAGACAGTTTCTGAGAGGTTTATTACATAAAAATATTATGGCTTTATAAAGCAATAGCTTTCTTTAATTCTGCCTTAGTAATTCCTTAGCTGATGAGGGTTGTTATTCCTAAGATCCTAAGCATGGCTATCATCTAATATAATAACATCTTAATTTCCCAGCTGATATCTTATTTGATCTCAGAGCTTGCATTGCTATTATCAACAAAGCCCTGTCACTGGAATTTCTCCCACAGGTGAGGCTTATATATACTATATCTTGCTCACTTGCTAGTATTGAACATTCCACTCAAATCTCAAGCTAACATCAAAGCTGCCAAAGTATATTTGACAGTTATTGTTGATGGCTACATTGTCAGAAGCTCACAGTAAGTCAAGCAATATTATAATTAAGTGCCATCTCTGTTTTGACTGCTGCTGTTTTAACAGGGTGCTTTTATAGATTTTTTTTTTTTTTTTTTTTTTTTTTTTTTACAAAAATACAGTGTGAGCAGTGACAGGAGAACCCTAGAAAATGATTGTTAATAACTTGAAATTTTTTGCTACAATTTTTTGCTTTTCTTCTTCATACACTGAAACAGAAACATGTTGTTCTATCTGGGAAGGCTCTGGAGGGTGATGGCATGGAGGATAAGGACAGCTTTGTCAGCTGCAAAAAGATGTGACAAGGGACCCTATGTTGCTACTGAAGTACGACAGTTTCTGAACAAGACTCTACAGGCACAGGACTACGCATTTGTGCATTGCCTTCTTTTTGCTCCAAGCCCCAACTCCTTGGCCTGGCTTCTCTTCACAAGCCAGTGACCAGGGATGGAAGTGACAACAAGGAGAGAGACTGCCAGAGAGAGTCAGAGATGTGTCCTTCTTCATGGAGCATTGTGTCAATATGTGTTTCCGTTGAAGCCACCCCCACTCAAAGCTCCCAGATAAGCTGGGAGGATTAAGGGACTGTATACTTGTGCACCATTACTTGTTCTGCTGATTTTCCCTACCTACTCTACGAGCCAGTGGAAATTGGAGACAGAGATCTGGCTTGGTGCGTGCTGTCCCTCACCTCTACAGGTGCACCGGCATCCCCCTCAACCTGTCACAAAATATTCCCGTCAGTCAGGTCCCCATCACAGCAAGTGCATGTTCGCTCACTATAATGACTACAACACTCAAGTCTAGGCTGGATAAATGACCAGAGAGAAAAACAGACTGCGTTGGCAGAGAGAGAAAAGTAAATATGGTGACTGTAAGCAGCTATACTCTTCCTTTAATCCTCCAGAGGCTTTTTGACAACATGAGGGATAATGCATCCAGTTGTTCATACTGAGCAATGGCAGATGCTTAAAGTCTACTAATGTGAGTAGCAGTGTTAAGACATGATTAAGCCCTCAGCCCACAAAACGTCTAGCAGAGCGCTCCCTGCGCTCACCCACGTTGAGGGATCTGCTTCGTGTATTTGGCAGTGGCTGCAGGTAGGCAGCAAGCTGCCAAAACCAAGTTGCTCAAGTGCCAACTTGTATGTGCATGTGACTGCTGGGACTGCTACAATGCAAGCTTTATCACATTTCTTTGCTTCCGAAGGATTGAAGGGGATTAAAATCTTAAGCAACTGACATATTGCATGACATCAATAATACATCCTAATTGTGTTCCTAGTTAAAAGAAAGTTCTTAAAGTAGTTGAGAATACAGTTTTACTTATTCTTGTAACTCCTCTTCCTGGCCTCCTGACAGATATATACAAAAAGCAATATATAGTGCAATCTCTCTATATTAATATATTTAGGTGGGTTTTAAACACATGTGCAAATCATAGCTCAAAGGGATGCAAACACATGCTTAAAGGTAAGCATGGACATGAACACAAACACATTTTTTACTAAAAGATTTTTAAATTTCAAAATCCATTACCTATGCTGAGTTTTTTTCAAGAGTGAAGCACACAAAGTGTCATAAAAAAAGCCATAAACTTGCCACTTCAAAAAGATGCATGGCTATCCAAAACCATACAGTGCAACGTAACTTTTTATAATCTATAGAACAATAAGAAATTAAACTCAGCAAAAGCAAAAGTATTTTCAGAATGACACATGCAATGAGTTTAAAGTTAAAAGTGACTAAAAAAAAAGAATAAAATAAATATCAAATTATCTCTAACCCTGAGGAGGTTATTGAGAAGATGGAGCCAGTGGCGCATGGCAAAACAGACGGTATTTGAAACAAGAGAGTTTCCCACTGGATATGAAGAAAAACTTCTTTAACCATGCGGACAGCTGGGTGGCGGACCAGGCTGCTCAGCCAGTGTGTGCAGTGTCCATCCATGGGGGTTTTTGACACCCAGCCGGTTGACTAGGGAGCTCCTGAGGTCCCTCCAAACGTGAATTATTTTATGACTGCATCAAAGGGAGCAGCTTTACACAGTCGCTGTGTGGCAAGCTGAAAGACATACTAAACCAATGTCAAACGTCTTCAAGTGAAGCCTGACTGGTGGTACCAGTAATAAACATTTCTACACAGAGTGCCTGGGTGGGTGTTACCAGCCAGGAGCTGTCATACACGACAGCAATGCTGGCAGCACAGGGCAGCTTTTGATGTGCTTTGTAACAACTCTGGTCATGATTTATCTCTAAAAATTGCGAATGGAAATACTACGCCAGAAGCAAGCACTACCTCTGGTTCGTGACAACATTTTTGCACAAAGCTCACTTTGCCAAGCAGTCATGGCAAAGCATTTTCTGACTCATGCTTTATACGACAGCCCTTTCTGTACCCCTAAGCTTCATGTCTTTTAAAAATATTCACATTATTTTCTGTGGCAGTCATGATGGACAGCTTATGACTATAGGGCCAAATGGGTGCTGAGCCTTGAACAAACACTGCTGAAACATCACAGCTCTGAGCACAGCTTAATGAAAAGAATAAGCAGACTTGGAGAGGCTGAACAGAAGAACCTAAACAAAGGCAGCTGAATAGCATGCAATAACTTGGCGTACTTGGGCCTGCCTGTGACCCAGTTTGCTTTTCTGCCTGGGCGAGACATGTTTTGAAGATCTCAGTGCTGAGCGACCGAGGGCGGGCTGACAGGGAGGCAGGAGGCGACAGCTGCTGCATTGCCGTGGCATGAAAGCAAAAGGTGAAAGAACACGAAAGAACAGACTGCAGAAGACAGTGCCATTTATGATCCCAATGCCGTGGAAGAGGTGTGAGAGTTCATTGAGACACCTTTATGATTGCAACTGCAATTCCACACAAAAAGGCTTCCTTGCTGGCCGACCTGCTGCCTGTGGCTCTAAGTCATTGTTCTCTCCCCTACATCTGAAGTTACTCATGTTTTAAAATTATATGCCTTCATATTTCCTAGCAGCTTTAAATAGTTATGATTAATTCTCCTGTCGTTAATTCAGGAAAAATCCAGTTTGCAATATGATCAAGAAGGCAGCTAGGTAAAATCTCTGCACATCTTAACTGTCTTTGAATTTTTCCTTTGCTGTCAGGTGTTGCTAAAGCCAAGGAAAATGCATCGCTTTTCCACGTTGCTCTTCATACATCCTCTTTGACAACTGTCTGTTTTGCTTCTCTGAACAGGGCTAGAGAGGAGATTCCTTCCCATGACCGTTCTTTACTCATCGCCTTAATGGTATACATCGTATACCTACTCCAAGAAACAATCAGAAAACACACAATTCATCAAGTTGCCCACATATTGCCATCATCAATTTCAATTTACACAATATTGTCAGAGAATGCAGAGATGGGATGCAAAAATGGTAGTTATGATCTGAGAGAAATTAATTAAATCGTCATTAAAAAGGTAAGGATTTACGGCTTCCTCAGTTGATAACAATAAAAGAGACATCAAATCTCAGTTTAGCTGTCTTTTCCTCTAAAAAAGTTTTGTTTATATACATTATACATATAACAAACATATAAATATATATAACAAACATATAAATATATGTGTTTATACTATGTTAATAGCTGGGAACTAGATTAAAGAACCTGCAAGACTCACATTTCTCAACCTCCAATTCTCCTCACTTGCAGCTTTTATGAAATCTTTCCAGGTATTTCCACCTTGTTTAGACTCATTTTTGAGTTGCAAACATTTAAGCAGTGTTTTGTATGGGTTAGTCTGGGAAATCCACCTGCTGGGGCTCTTGTGCAGAGTAGAGCAAGAATCGCTAGGAATGGTAGGGCTGATTCTGGCCTTCTTTGCAACATGCAAGAAAACGTCACTGAAAACTTAGAGTCATACTGGTGTAAACCCAGAATGTGCATGACCTGGCATTACTATACATTGGCTGGAACAAGATCATATAGATGTGAGCTTTCCTCTTACATTTTTTCTCAAATGGTTCTGATTGAACCAAAAATCAATTTCCAGGTATTCTTAACTGGCACATGGAACATCAAACGTTCCAATAATGCCGAATCAGACCTTAGAAAATACAGATAAGAGAATCAACTACCAGCTACGTGTCCCAAGTAAGCAAAGCCTTCATTGATCATACCTCTATTAGGTAATGCCAGATTTCAGCTCATTAAGAATATTTTCACAGAAGCAACTGCAATATTTGAAGAAAGCAGGTATTTTCCCAGGCAAAGGCTTGTGAATCCTCTGACAAGACATTTTGAAAGGATTTAGAAATGCTGACCAGGATGGTCCCTGAACATATTGCGTATTTATGCTCACTTCTTTCCTGCTCCTTGTTTTACTGTTAGCTGTCTCATAATGAAATTACATACTGAGTAATTTCTTCACTAAAAGTGTTTTTTGTTTGGGGTTTGTTCCCCCCCCCCCAACCTTTTGACAAAAACAACATTATATTCTAGGTATTCTAAAATAAGCCTAAATTTCCATAACTTTTTGAGCCAAACTATGTCCTGCAGAGTACCATAACAGTGTGATGATTTCTGACCTATGTTGCTTGAATATATAGAGAATCATAACTGACATCTCCACCAAATGTTGTGGATGCCTTCAAATTCATTGAGTCATTGAGGTCATTTATGAGATGTAGAACTTCAATAAGTGACTGTGTCAAAGTGTATATTTTTGCTTCAGTGAATTCACAAGCATAAGCCAGTCAATGGGAAATAATTTAGGGGTAACTCTTGTCCTTGCAGTACGTTTGTAGCTTACTATCAGGCTTATCAGATTTTTTTATAAAGACTAGTAACTTTTAGTCTATGAACACTATAGAAATAATCCAGTCTTTGAAGCTTAATGCTTTTAATCACCGTTGACAAAATTCAGTCTGTGCAATCACTGAGTTATATGCAGTTCAAAGTACAAAATACTCTGGAAGTCAAAATTTCCTTCTGGCAGTCCCCTAAATTAAAATACATAAATACAAATCACCTTATACATTAGGCAGGACTCTCCATGTAATTTTTTTTTTGGGGGGGGCGGGGGGGGGTCAGTAAATCAAGATCTTCTACTATAAAGTTTAATGAAAAGGTTGCTTTTCTGCAAAAATAGTTTTGAAGGTGAACCCCTTTCAAACCGTGGAAAATGTAAAAGATGTACTTCAAATAATCAAAATATTATTTCTATTTTTGTAAAAAAACCTATTAAGTAAGAGCTGTTTACATATTATTTTACATTTTTAAAAATAATTTAAAAATTCCATCAAATACTCACTGCAAGTACTGATAAAATAGTATACTAAATCAGTAGGAAGCTTCCCACCTACTTGAAATAGATTTTTTTAATTACTTATTGCATACAGTTAGTAACATAATTGCTTTAATTTGTTAAAACTACCTGTGATAACAAAGAGCTATTTACAGTAACAAAGGCCAAATCACTGAAAAAAACCAACAGCAATTGTTTTTAGTAGTATAATTATATGAAACTGTCCTCTTTCCTTCAAAAAAGTCCACAAACAGGATACAGACAAGCTATTTGCTGAGTCTTCTCACTGAAGTCCTTCTCACAGAAAAAAGAACGTTTTAAATCATGGAGAAAGACGTGTTTGTTTTTTTTTCAGAAGAGTCCTTAATTTTTATTCTCCAGACAAAACCTAAAAAAACCGCAATGAAGGCTGTCATCATTCCACTATTAGTCAGAGAAGAACCACAACCCAGAAGTAGAAAAGGAACATTGCAGATGCTTTTGAAACAATTTCTCTGCAAAATTCATTTCTGAAGCTTTGTAACTAACATCCAATATCACAAAGATATGTGAAACACTCTTCAGATATAAGGTCAAAATTTACCCTGGATCAAAGCCCATCCTTCTACTTTTTCTAGCTTAGCATTGGCTCACTGTCAGGAAACTGTTCCAGAGTGTCTGGGAAAGGAAATAGAAGAGTGAAATCATCCTCCCAAAACAGCTGAAAATCAGGATGTTTTGAAAGTCTGTAAGCTCTGTTGAATCCCATTGCTACCTTAAATATCTTGTTTAAGTTCTTGTGGTCTATGTGGTGCAATTACATACACATGCTAGGATTTTCCCCAAAGCTTCCTCAACAGTTAAAGAAAATTCAAATCTTGCTAATTAATCTTTAATATGAAATGGGTTAAAATTGACGGAACAAATCTGTGGCCGGCTAGATACAAGTGATATAAAGCCCTCTCCTATGAATAATGGAGCAGAAACATCCAAGATAAAGAAGATCTCAAGGTTTAAATTCTTGTCTAGAGACATTTGGTTTTGGTTTTTATTGTTTTCTTTTCTTTCTTTTTTTTTTTTTTTAATTACACTTCCAGAGACTAAGAACAAAAATTTTCAAATAGCCAATTTAGACATGCATGTAAGCATTCCTCTAATTTAGGGAATCAGCTA
>VYZW01045852.1:2222-23837 GCA_013401315.1 Balaeniceps rex
CTTCTCCTTTTTTTTTTTTATTGCAGCTGACAAACAGCAAGCACGTCGTGGCCTCAGAAAGGAGAAAAATCAAACCCTTAAAGGGTTTCATGTTCTTGCCTTCAAAACTTGCCAGCTGATGTGTTAGATAGCCAGAGACATCCCTCCTGAGACCCTCTTGTTCCAGGTGCCCCTCTGCAAGTCTTCCTCATTCACTGGTAGAGGGGGAAGTGTCTGTGCAATCAAAGCATAAGGCTCACTTGAGCAGCTAGATTAAAAAAAAGAGCATTTATCTTCAAGTAGTATCCTTGTATTTAGGTACGTACAGAGGCACTGGTTTCAGCAACACGAATAGTAAACTGCACATATGGGCCTGAATAACAGTTATATCAGGGAAATGATGATAAAACTACCAATATTCCTGTCTAAACAGAGGCAGACAATCTTTTAATCTGTCAAATAATTGGAAAAAAGTGTGTGTTAATAGTAATTAACATTACAAGTGGTATATTGGAAAGCGTGGGATTTTGTTGTATAGAGCCACTGACTAATGTCTGATGTTGGTGCTCATTTTGTTGTAGAACTGACTGATGCAGTCAAGCTGACGGTATTTTGCTGAGAGCAAATCAAGAGAAAATGAAATAGTGCATGTTGGATATTGTTGTCCATTATACTAGAGGAATTGTCCTGCTTTCTGCTGTTTGTAGCCTGTCTTCTGAAGGAAAGAAGACTAATGAATTCCCATTATCCTTGACAGTGTCTGTCCCATGTCTTTCAAATTACCTCTACCAATCTGTTTCTCTCCCTGTTGGCTAATTTCAGTCCAATTTGTCCGAGGCAACAGTAAAAATTACGGTCAAACAAGTTTCTTCAAAATAGATGGTGTTTGGGCAAAGAATCTCAATGAAGTGCCCTTGTAGAGAGGAACACCACAGCTTGAGTTTGCCCATTACTAGGTATCAGAGAAGCCACCAGGGAGTGAGATCTCAGCCAAAGCTTCAGTTAAAGGTCTCAATCAGTCATGGGAGATAAATGTATAGGAAAGCAAACTTCATTAGCTCTGCTGCTCACAAAGAAAACATGCATCACTGTGCATTGCAACTGGATAACACTGGATGTTTAGATGTCTCCATAGATTACTTAGGTCCATAAGACTTACTATTCCAGTAGCTATCCCATGGAGCTGAATGTTACAGTAATTAAATGCATAAGATGGTGCCGTTGGCATGATAAATGTCTTTCACCAGAAGAAACTTTGTTTTCCAAGTTTGTAGTTTATTGGCTTTAATGGTAACTTGATTCCTTAACTGCTTTTTGAGCACTTAGTCAGAAAAGCAGTGTCTTGAGACTATCAAGGAATTGCTTCTTTTTTTTTTGTTGTGTCCATTGGCCCCCTCACCCCCCAATTTCTGCCCATCTTCATTGCATTAGACTATGGGAAATTTCCTTAAATGTTCATCTGGTTTAACAATGATTAATCTTGAGTAACAGCTGAAATAATGTAGAAAGCACTTGTTATGCAAAAATCTGCAAACAAATGACAAGGACAGCTCTTTGCTTTGGTTCCCACAGTTGAAAATGAGAAGGCTTTTGCAAAGTCTTGGAAACAAAATAGCTGTGCTAATCTGAAAACAGCAGCCCTGCATATGCTTCCAAGGAGAAAGGAGGAGAAAAGAAGAAACCTGATGCTTGTGAATGGCTGAGTGCGTCATGTATCAGTCTTGGACTGGAAATTTTGCACTTTTACACCTCTTTCCCTAAGACTTACAGATGAACTAATGTTCCATCAAAAATAGCCTGCTTTACAGTCTGAAAGGCAGCTATGCTCTCATTTGAGAGGAGGAGTTCAAACACATTTGTTTGCATGTTTTTATGCATTTGAAGAATATTCCAGAATCAGGCTTGCTATTAAGAAAATCACACTGTATAGAAATAGTACCACAGCAGTCCTTTTTACAGAAATACATACTTGTAATTCTTTTGGGTCTGGTAGAACATAAACTAGTTTAGCCCCAAGAATCCCCTTCTCAACTGCATGAGGGAGAGAAATTTGCCCTCTGATTTCCTCAGTGATAACACATTATGGATGGCTTAATAGCTATTAAGGCTTCCAGCTGGTTTCATCAAAGCATTAGGCAAATTTTCAATATACATCTCCTGTTAGTCCTTTCACACCACAGAAAGGTACATATGAATAGAGGTCAGTAGCACATAATGAACGTGCAAATAGTGTGGTAAGAACAAGTTCATCATGGTTATTGTTGTCATAAGAGGGATTCTGATTTCTGATTCCCTGTGCAACTTATGCATAAGTTCTCATAACCTCACTGGATTTATGCTGAAAATTATTCTGTCCATCTACAAATCATGATCAGTAAGTTTATATATACCAGTCACACTAGATGTGGGCACAGCTCTCTACTTTTATGTAGAGATAACAGGGAAAGAAGTAAATATTAAGACTTCCGCAGTGAAAGAGGCATTTCTAACAATATATATAGTAAGCTAGGACTCAAACCAGGGAATAAGTACTATTTTATCTTTCTGCAGTGGGTATTATAATTTGTACCATGGCAATGGCTGAGGTCCCATTTAGTTGGTCACTGAAGGAATAAACAGAGAGCCTGTCTCCTGAAGAGCTCAATCTGCTGTGATTTTTGTAATTGTCTTCCCACTTCCTCCTTACATTACTTTTAAAATATATCAAAATGATGAGAGATCCAGTCTTATTAATGCAACATGTTCTTAATGGGGGAAATATTAATGCTGATTAACATTATTCCTTATTTTTTGATCTAAAGGGAAATTTAAAATGCTGTAATGTATTATTTTTCAACTTGAAGACATCTTTATACTTTTACAGCCCTGTAAAGTGTCCCAATTGCACATGAGAATCCCCAAAAGAGAAGAACTGAAAGTGTATGATGAGAAAAGTGCTTGCTCCTTTGAAAGTTCCAGTGTCAGTGATGGAATAAATTTGGAGATGAAATCTGGGCTTAGATGTGCACTATTACAGATATATCTGAGCACGCTGCTTTGTCACCCAGTGTAACATCCGTAGACTGGCCAGTCTGATGCACCTCAATGTCTGTGTTTCATTTTCTGGAATTCTGCTTTGCTCAAATGCTGTCAGATGACACCATAGAAAAGCAGAACAAACATAGAAAATAATGTTGTTACATGATGTCCCTGTTGCTTTTTCCCTTGCCTTAGAAAGTGACTTTGCCTCTGCATCAAACTGAAGTGTCTGCATCTCCTATTCCCCTTTAAGAAATAAATAGGTCAGTTGCCTGCAACAGGCTGTAAAGAGACAGCTATGTTAATGGTATTGCCACTGGCATGTGATGACTTAGAAAACGTGGTTATTTACCAAGTAATTGTGTGTCTCTCTACCATAATTTTCCTGTGGTGGTCTTGTTCAGTAGTCTGTTGAAAATGTGCCTGGTGCAACATAAAGAAATGCACCGATAATGAGGTTCCCTGCTAGGTGATTCAGTCCTTTCCAGTTTTCCTTAAGGTCACCTTCAGCAGCCTCCCTGTTCACACTTCAGTTCATCCCTGTTCCATTTCAGTGCTCCGTGCAATAACAGGTTGCAGAGTTCAGTTTCTTAAATTGGCATCTTTAAAAAGCCCCACTTTGAAAAACTAAACATTTTAATGATCATGTGTATCCACTCTGCAGGCTTTTATATAATAATTTTGGTTTTCCTCTTGTTGACATTCAAGAACTAAAGCACTGTACTGTGCTCTGAGAATCCAAAAAACAGAAGCAGCAAATTCTTCTTGTTCTGAAACAAGGTCAGCCACAGCTACTTCAATCTAGGAGCTTTCTTTCATGATACCCTCAGAGCACTGCCAAATTTTTTTAAATGGTACTTAGAACTTGATGATCAAATGCATTTAATGTGTCCCCCATCTCTAGAGAAGTGAGATCTATGAATGGAGTCAAACTGTGCAATGTAAGTAGCTGAGCAACCCCTACAAGTTGCCTCAGAGGAAGTGTGCATAAATCTAGTTGAAGTCACCTGTTTTCATGGTTACACTTTCTTTTTAAATTATGCTTATTTAGTAAATATATAATCTATAATACTTAATACCTTAATTTCTTTCCTAAATGTTTTGGGGGTAAATAGCGAAAGGAGGAAAGGAATAGGGAAATAACTGTGTCAAGACTTTTGGTATTCACAACAACTGCAGGTTTTATATACACTCCAGTTTGGACAGTTGGGCAGCTGCTTGATACGCTGCTCACAGCTGAACAGCCTTTTGATGATAAGCCTGAGAGAGCATGCCTATACCCCAACTTGCCTCCCATCCATATGATTTAGACAGATGCTGATGCATAGATATATGTTATGGCTTAGGTCTGGCACTTATGAACTAGATATTAAAAGTGTGTGTTATCCTGACTGTTTATCCCCTGTGTGAGTGGACTGGGTAAATCACAGCTGCG
The DNA here is from genome assembly GCA_013401315.1 of Balaeniceps rex. Taxonomy (NCBI): domain Eukaryota; kingdom Metazoa; phylum Chordata; class Aves; order Pelecaniformes; family Balaenicipitidae; genus Balaeniceps; species Balaeniceps rex. The sequence continues at coordinate 6,655 of VYZW01045852.1, forward strand.
CCTGCTTGTGGAAGTCCATCACATAACTTGCGATGTTGGCATCACATTGCTGCTGAGGTCTGCTAAGATGGCACTGAGCCTCTCCTGGGACAGGCTTGTTTATAGATAACGCCAGGATGCGTAGTTAGCCAAACTAGAGATTTCTGGTGAAGTGATTGCTCAAAATTTGCAGTCAGGAAATCTTTAGACTACTGCTTCATCTCTGGTCTGGTTGTCAGGTGGATAGTACAGAGATAGAACCTTAGTTTCTCTTTTACTGATTTCTTCAGAAAAACATGTATCTTAGGCTTCTGTGCAGAATTTTGTTTAATGACGCACAGAAAATTTGTAACTACTATAACAGCAATAAAGGTGCTTAACTGATAATATTCACTAAAGGATTCACCAAGGATGACATTTTCAAAATACTTAGCCAGCAACCTCATACACCTTTGTGTGCTTTACATGTAGAAACCATGTTTAGAGAGACAGATTTGAACATGGCAGCGTGACAAGCACTTATTAAAATGTAAGTGCCTGAATTCAGCCATAAGCTTTGTGATTTATTTTATTTGCAAATATGATAGTGAATTTGGAGTTATTCTGAAACAATAGTTACCCTTTGAGGTATTTATAGTAAGCCTACCTAAGTGGTTTTCTACTTGCTTACACGGGTACTATGCCTCTGCAACTTTTCCTGTCTTGTCTTGGGACGATGTATTTATCCCCTCTCTGCAAGGCTTTCCTGTCATTACTATATATACCTCAATACTGTTTTTTTTTGGTCAAAGTTCTATAATATTTCAGATGGCTCACACCAGATTAAAGAAACTGTAGGTGGGAAAGAAAAAGAACCCAACAACTATATTTGGGTAACCATGCTGCTATTTGTTTAGCCTTGTCTTTGCCAGCATAAGCTGGGCAATCAGTGAGGTTACAGCTGCAGTAGTCATGCTGGTAACACCAAACAAGGAGAGTGATGGGGTTATAGAAGGAGGCACCTTGGCAGTGTCTGTATAGGGAGCATAACTTCACTGATACTTGTTCCAGAAAATGGAAACACCGATGTCTTCTGGATCATATGTTGCATATTAAAAAATATTTCCCTGAAGTGGAAATCAGATCCAAGTGCTGGTATGACAGTATGTGACAATTTCATACAGTCAGAGAGTATAGAAATGATCCAAGCCAGTGGTAGAATGGCAAGCTGTTAAGCGCTCCAAGGCTCCCAGAAGTGACGATAATCGGTACCCTGTCACAAGCAATGCCATAGTCTGATAATGCTTCAGGTCTCATGATGAAGCAGCACCTCCGACAAGCAATAGATAGATAGGAACACTGTAGAAAGCTTCGCTCCTCACCCCCTTTTTTAGTAGATGAGAGGGATTTCTCATCTGGCTCAGGTTTTGTCTCAGAGTCTGCTAACTAGGGATTTTGAGAGAAGCTGTAATAAAGAGAGTTCTGGTTCAGTTGTGGCATCCTTTGGACTCACTTCAAGACCCAATGTTTTGGGGAAACAGAACATCAGGCCTTTTGGAGACCTAGACTATATGGGCCATCTCAGTTGAAAGTTGAGAATCGGCACCATGGATTTGTCTGCTTCAGACCTATCTTTTGATTGATTTAACTAGCATTTCTCATCTGGCATATATTAACATTTTTTCTGTACCTGATAAAACTGGAAACAGCAGTTTGGAGAACTTGCAGTGGGTGCTTAGAGCTTTAGTTTCAAGGCATCTTACCTTAAAATGCTTAAAGGGACCTAAGGCCATTTATATAGCTCGTTTAAAGTTAGCTCAGATTCTTCTGTGCTACACTGTTATCTGCATTATAAATTTAACTAAAGTTGTGCACTTCTCTAGGTTTGCCATGCTTCCTGACTTCTAAGAATTTGCATTATGATTCCTTGCCCAAATCATGAGCTAATATATTTTCTCTTTTGATGTTATAGTTCTGTCCTGTCTTTGGGCAGAGACTGTAGCAAAATGCCGATGGGGTATGAAATGAGAACTGCCTGCCAGGAGCGTACGAAGAACGCTGCGCGGCCGTGGCTGTGCTGGGCTGCTGACTGCAACCGTCTGCTCAAAGTCTGTAGGACAAGCTCCTGAGTCTCTGACCTCTGTCAAAGCAGAAACCTAGTAGAGCTGGACAAACACCTCGGCTGACAGTTACATGTAAGCTGTTCGGTGAATTTTTTCTGTTGCTGTTTTTGTATTTGCCTCATAAAGGTTTGAGACACAGACTCAACACTACCTGGTTATGCTGTGTTTAAGATAAGTGCATGTTTAACTACCTCACTGGACAAGAGCAATATTACTGACAGAAATATTTGCAAAATAGTGAATATTAGGGAATACTCTGGTAAACTGACATCTTAATGTCATACATGTTTGAATCCTAAAGCTTTTTGGTCATTTACAGGAGAAGGGTGTCCAGAGCGAATTGCTTGTTAAAGATTTGGAGACTTTGAAGCTCCAGACTCCTCCTGTACCGCAAAACCAGAGGATTTCTCTGATAAAAGGCAGGAACAAGGCAGGTAAAGCGAACAGTACAGAACACTGCATAGTAGTTCCAGAAGAGAAACAGCAGGAGAAATGCCAGAAATATCAACAAATAATTTGCCACCAGGCAGCTCTTAAAGCAAGTATACGTTGGGGTGAGATGCTGACCTTATGGAAGTTACCGGGAGTGTTTCTGTTGGCATTATTGGTACCGTTTTGCCTGATAAAATGAGGATGAGTGCATGGGGGTGGGCTGCATTCAACTGATATTCCCTTTATTTCTCAGGTTGCTCTAAGGCCTTGGGAGGTCTTGTTGGGAGAACTGAGGAAGGAACAGTGGTGAACTCAGAAGTGTGTGAATCCTTAAAGTGCATCACTCAGCCAAGGTGCTGGAGCTCAGGCTGTTTGTATCACTGCTGTGCAAGTATCTCCTTATATATAGTCATACTTCAGTTTCCCTGTGAGGTTCTGTGATTCCAGAAGCGTACCAGGGCTTAGGTCAGTGAATCTCCCTAGAGGACTGGAAACCTGACTTTACTTGACTCTCTAAGAGTACTTTGTGACATTACTTATACAAACTCAATGCAAAGCAAAACACTAAATCTACTTCTTGGAATAATTTTCACATATCTAGAACCAGAGTTTAAATGATTTTTTTAAATTATCAATTTAATAGATATTGCTTAATATATTTTATTGTAGTAATAAAAAAGTCCTTCAATTACCAAATTAATATTTCCAAAGTAAAATCTGGTGAGTCCTAAGTAAAAAGTGAATTGCTGCCCACAGTCAATAGTTTAATAGTGGAAATGCTATTTAATTTTATTATTATTCAAATTATGTTCAGTTTTCTCAATTAACATATAAATACTATAAATCACTTATATGGAAAAAGCCTTATCCTGGAATATTTCTAATGATTATAGCTATCTGGGTAAGGCAAAATCTTGGCTAACACATAGCAATGAACACAAATCAGGCAGAACAGGGTTATGGTACAATGAAAATTGCTCATTTTCTCCAACTTAGTTGGTATACAAGGATTTTTTGGACCCTTAGGTAGGGATCAGAATATTGCCTTCTTTAATATGCTCATGTAAATGAGCGACCATTTTCTTTTATGTGTATGTGTTTCTCTGGAGCTGATTTGCCCACTGTCCTGGTTTCAGCTGGGATAGAGTTAATTTTCTTCCTAGTAGCTGGCATAGTGCTGTGTTTTGGATTTAGGATGAGAATAATGCTGATAACACACTGATGTTTTAGTTGTTGCTAAGCAGTGCTGGCACTAGTCAAGGACTTTTTCAGCTTCCCATGCTCTGCCAGGTGCACAAGAAGCTGGGAGGGGGCACAGCCAGGACAGTTGATCCAAACTGACCAAAGGGCTATTCCATACCATATGACGTCATGCTCAGTATATAAACTGGGGGGAGTTGGCCGGGGGGCAGCGATCGCTGCTTGGGGATGGGATGGGCGGGTGGTGAGGAATTGCATTGTGCATCACTTGTTTTATATATTCTTTTATCATTATTATTAATAATAATTTTTTTTTCTCTTCCACTGCTGTCCTATTAAACTGCCTTTAACTCAACCCACCGGTTTTACTTTTTTCTGATTCTCTCCCCCATCGCACCGGGGCGGGGCGGCCGAGCGAGTGGCTGTGTGGTGCTTAGTTGCTGACTGGGGTTAAACCACAACACCCACCTGTTCTTTAACAGAAGCATTTTTTTTAAGGATCAGTTCAAGCTCCTCTTTGGCATCTTTGAAAATTGGTGCTGAAAGTATGCTATTCCTGCAGCCACCTTTTGCCCAGTTTATGTATAAATTAGTAATTCAGCTGAAGAAAATACGCTAAATTATTCTGCTCTCTTGTAAGAGGGCCAGAGTAAGGAAACAGATTCAGCAGCATGGAAGTTTCTAAATGAGTACTATTTTAGATCAATGGAAGAGGAAGTGACAAAGCTAATGACTGATGAGGAAAAATCTGTTTTCATCCTCATTTTGTGTATGTGGACTCAAGTGCTGAGATCTTCAGTTATAACAGTAGAAGTAGGTCGCTTTCAGGCCATTCAGTGTTTTTAGGTTAAAATTAACACCCTAATCTTTTTTTCATTCTTAACAGATAGACAGAGTAGACAAAGGAATATCAATTTAATTTCCTCCCAGAAAAATACTTAACCTAAGAAATGACCCATTGACAGCATGTGTAACGTCTGACAAGAAGGTATCAACACCTTTTGTACAGTGCATTGCAGCAGTCTAGTCTGAAAGCAAATTCAGCCTAGAGCATGTCAGGTGTCTTCAGAGGTTTGAATTTAAGCTTCAGAGTAGACTTGAAAGCCAACCCCAAACCCCTGCTGAAGAGAGGCATGTGCCCGTTTTGACTGCCAGAGGAGATGCAAGCCACCTCATTCCTTTGGATATTCTTGCTCCTACATGTGAAGGATATTTTTCTAAGGACCTGCCCTTCTAGGCTCAGGTGGACTCTTGCCCTTTGCGTCTGCAGGTGACACACAGATGAATCACGCTTCGCATCCAAAAGGAACAACTGGAACTTGCAGCATTCACTGTTTTGTTTGTATTGGTCAGTGCTTTCCTAACAGATGCTAGAAACCAACCAACTCCCAGCAGGTGCACCAGTCCCACCAGCAAGCCCTCCCAGTAACAAAACAAATACTCTCTCTGCCATCTCTTCTGGCTGTTTCATCAGCTGCCGGCCTTGCTTCTGTTGTTTTTTAAACTGACTCTCAGGGAGTAAGAGTGAGAATCCACACCATCACTTTCCACAAGTTAATTGGTTTGTTTCAACACTCTCGTCCACTGTTGGAACTGACAAAGGGGATATTAGTACTGATTTCATTGGGGTAATATGCAAGTTCATGAGTTATTTTTCAAGCAGTATGTATGGCATTGCCATTTAAACGGCTCTGAATTTGACAGTATCTGCTTTACAGCTGCTGTTGCTATGTCCAGTTTTAAAGGAAGAATAAATATTTCATCAACAACTGAGAATTAGATGTTGTTCATTCACACACACTTAAAAAAAATGTACTGGTTAACCATCCAGTGCATAGTGTTGCTGGGTCCCTGCCAGGCAACAGTTTGAAGGTGTTTGAATATTTCGAACTGAGGTTTATTCTTCTTTGGATGCATTCTTAATCAGCCAAATGATTTAGATTGTCCCCTCTACCTGTTAAACCTACTTAAGCATCAGTTGTTTCATTTTCTTGAATCTAATTATTCAGAGGTTTATAATTAGTAACTCTTACATTTCTGCATACATTTTTAATATGGGATTGGACAAGGACAATTACCTAGGCAATCTAGTGGAGCAAATACATCTTTAACCTCTCTTTCTCAAACAAAACCAGAAAGTAAAGTCTTTGTGATTCCAGTTTTCCAGCCCAGCACAATCATGTTTTGTCCTTGTCTCTCAACTGAATTAACAGCATCATATCCCTACATCCCAGATACTTTTGCCAGGAATTGTAGTTGGACATGCTTTAAGTTGCTTTGTTTGGTTTATTGGGAGTTCAAGCAAACACATCACGCAGTCACGTTAACGTAGGAATTTAGTGGGCTTAAGTCATTTCCCTGGTTGGTGTATGTCTGGCATGCACCGTGAAGTTAGCAGTGAGTGTTTGTATTGGAAAAGAGTAAAACAAATGCTGTGTTTGATCTGGCTGCTTGCAGAGTATCAATGGGAATCGTTATGGATGTGTGAAGCGTGTACATGAGCTCAGCTGAGCTGCCACTCTCGGAGGGTGAAACTGCTGTCGCTCTAAAAGCACTGATACTGTTCAGCCAAAGTCAGACCAGGACACATTCAGATTTTCCTCATGCTTTTTAACCAATTTGGAAGGAGAGCTAATTAAACATGTACAAAGCTTCATGCCTCTCTTTATTATAAATGCAACTGTGACACAATTTTTCAGGTGAACCCTACAATGGAAGGGAAGGAAACATGCATTTCAAATTAAGTAGCTCTGCACTCAAGATGAAAAGCAGGCGAGATCTTGACTAGGCAAATTAACCTACCTACCCATCTATTGTGTGCTGAGAAATTATTTTTAGCATGCCTGTGACACTTTCAATAATTACTTTTCTATGTAATCAAAAGCTGTATTTAACAAAACAGAGATGAAACAGGGAGTTCAGCATGAAAGGAGAGATGTCTATGTAATCATCTTTATCTTGCTCCTGTTAATAACCTGGGAAAGTGCTGCTACAGAACCTATAGTTACCTTCTGAAAGTAGAGCAGAAATCATTACCTGTATTGAGTGCTTGTTGATATCCAGTGTAATACATTTTAAAATTGCTCATGAAGGATCTGGTCCCAACAGGTGCTTAGTAGGCTGCAGAACCATAAAAATGGTATGTAAGTGTGGCTACCTGCTTTCACAGGTAGCTGCTTCTTTTACAGACAGACATCACCTAATATTAAGATATCGTGGGATTTTATCAGTTTAGTCAGTTGCTTTGTGGCCTGTGCCTGTTGGGCAGTTCAGCCTGGATTGCCCCCGGAACCTGAAGGGTGAGATTTGCAAGGGAACTGTTAGAATATCTAGCAATGTGGAATCCACTTTCTGTGTTAAGCTAGTGCTGTGCTGAAAGCTATCATAGCAACCAAGTGTCATTTGGAGCATCTTCTCACATTTGGTTGCTTGCAAAAGAATAGATCAGCTTGGGGGGAAAAAACAAACAAAACCCAAAACTGGATAAAACCCACTAATTCACAGAAAACTATCAAATTAACGGAACCGGATTTAAAAATCAGCATGAATTTTATATCATTCCATATGCCTTGTCCATTTAACTTTTTCTTTTTTTAATTAACAGCTTTCAAATAAAGTACTGAAAAATACTTTATCACTGGGGGGTTTTGGAATGAAATGACAAATTTAATGTGTAGTTTGTCAGCAATTGGGAATAGAATTTCTCCAGCCCCATTTTGCTGTGGGCATTTTCTCTATTGTTGGTCTCTTTCTGATCATCTATACTGGCTGAGAAAGGAAAAAATCTCTATTTTATTAGCTTCACTGAAAAAACTGAATGACAGGATTTTTTCCATGACTGACTGCTGAGTAAAAAAAGAAGTTATGGCTAGGTTATGATTATTTTCTCCTGCTGTGATGAGATTAGAAAAAGTTGAAGTCAGCACCTGGTTGTGGACAGCCATCAGTAAATATGATATACAATAAAAATGGAATCTAGTATTTCATTCACAATTCGAGCAGCAGCTCAGTTTCTGTGCTCACTTCCTCATTAAGAAACTTCTCTTCAAAGAACCATCATGAAATTATGTTTCTCTGCTTCTCAGGATGATGTGTACTTCCTAACTTAGCACTTACACAGTAGGAAAGAAATAATTAATTTTGAGCTTTTCAGTTCTCTCCGTTGACTTGCAAGACAAAACAAATAATGCCACAGTTCCTTTCAGGTCTAAAAAGAAGGTGAGATGTACACTTATTCATCAATATACTTGGACTGCCTGTCCCTCCACCATGAACATCTGTTGCGTTTTTCAAAAGTTTGCCACAAACTGGTAAAATTATAACATAAGTTTAGTTAAGCATTAAAACATTCCTCACATCTTCATCTTTTTTGTGGAGTTAGCTTGCTATATTGGGAATGATCCAGGAGTGGATTTCAGTTGAAAAATAAATGTAGATATTTAAACTATATTTTGAACTATCTGAAGTGAAAAGTTTTGGAAGGCATTAGAGTCCAGTAAATTCCCTCCACTGTGTTTAAAATTTGGCTCTTTTCACAGGAGGTATTTTTTAGAACTATTAAAAACTTGTACCTATGTTACAAGGCTTTACAAGCCAACCTTCAGCTTCAGATGAAATTTTAGAATTGGAATCTAATTTTCTAAAAATAAACATAATTTGAGTATGACACCTCACCATGAAGTACTGAACATGGATGCCCATATAGCTACCTGTACTGGTCCAAGCTGTTGAAACCATATGGATAAAATGTTGTAGGATGGTAGAGAAAGTGTAATTAATAGTTAAGCATTCTATTTTTAATGTTCATGTTAAATATTAAGTCATTCAAAAGCTATTCAAAATATGTACTTATTTACTTATATCTTACTTATTTTATCTTAATTTTAAGTTAATGTTTATTATCTGAATGATTCTCCTTATCAGAGGAAAATCGAAGTTAGCTGATTCTGTTACTCGGTGAAGAGTCTACTGGGAAGATTTCACAAGAGGCATCAGGTATTTTATTAACTATGCATTTGAGTTAATTTTCTTAATCTCATTTCTTGAGAATCGGCAATTGCGCTGCAGAGATCCTGTTGGTGTTACTGCTCCATAATCCAAACATTTCTCTGATGTGTACTTCCCAGCCTACAGATTTGTCAGTAGACTATTCTGTTCTGCTCCACTGTTTTTTCTAATTACACTAATTCCTCTTCCCGTAACTTCCATCCCATACAAACAATATTTTTTCATCATTTGAAGGAACATTATTTCAATAGCTTATTTGTAAATTCTGATTGCTAGTTTTTCATGACACAAAGTCGGTTCAAAGTTACATGTTTCAACTTTGATTAGTAGTTCTGCTTTTCTTAGTTGTACAAAAGACAGCTAATATATTTCAGCTGGGCTTGCTTTTGCTTTGAAAGCTGGGCTTACTATTATGGTATATGGAAATCAAGAGTATAACAAATATGAGTGTGACAAGCTAAATTTCTGCATATTACATTAACACTGGGATGTTGTGTTGGAGTTTGGTTGCTTTTATTCATGGCAATAATCCATCTTTTCTTCAGCAGTTGAAGCATATCTAATGCCAATTACAACTATTACCCCGATCCCTGATTCAGACTGCTCTAAAATTCATGTTGTCATATTTACTCTTGACTATTTATATGGCAAGCACTGGGATTTGGAAAAAAAAAGTATAGGTCAAGAAAGGAGAGAAAGAAGAAAATATACCTGTTGAATTAGAGGGCTCTATTGTTTCTGATGTGAATTGAAAAATTGCAAAGCGTTACATAGTCACCTAATTGCTATCCATCAATATTGATGTCCAGTTTACTCCAACTAGACATGAACCACCTTGTGGGAAAAGCAATTAATGAGTGAAATCATATACCCCAAATTCTCAGGGTTTAGGCCATTTTATTATAATCCAGTGATGGTTACCACACAGACTTTACTTTCCATTCAGATAATCTAGTTTACAAGCTGTTTGGAAACTCATCTTCAGTTTATATCTGATTGCTCCATATCTGAACAATATTACTTTGCTATTGTCAGATTTGGCTTCATTTATGATTGTGTTACATAATGACATCAAGATAATTAAATCACTCTCCATGACAGGATCTGTTTCAAATTTCCTAGTGAAACATCTCAACATGAGCCCTCTGCCTGTTGTGTTATGCTGTGCAGGCAGAGTCTAACTCTGCCTTCAGTGTTTCCTCACTAAAAAAGAAAAAAAGTTATTTTGACTGAGTGAAGACCACGTAATATCAAAAGGAACAAACTACATATCTTGCATTCTCTTAATTTCTCAGAGGGTTGGAGTGGATGAACTCATTGGTCCTGCCTCCATCAACAGCCCCAAAGTCGTCTCAGGCCTTAGACAGATAAGGGGAAAATCCATACAGCAAAAAAGCCAATGAAGGGTCTAATTAAGTTAGCCAACAGCTGTCCAGGCTTCATTGTTCTGGCATCTGTAGATAGCATTCGTGGGTGTGCATAGGTTTGTAGTTTGTGCTAGACTAGTATGATGAAATCCAGCATGGGTTTACTGATAGTCACTGTTAGGTCCCCCTTATCTGTGGTGTGGTTGAAGGACATTCAAACTCTCCTTAGAAACCTTTTCTGATACAAATGCAGCCAAGCCTGAAATTGTCCTACAGGATTGGTGTAAGGCATGTCTTTGTCGAGCCCTCAGCCTCCCCACTCCCTAGCCTACATGTCTTGCAGCTTTACTCCTGGGAGGTCTCTGAACCCACAAAATGTTCTCTCTGAAGAACACGGAAGGAGCTGAACCATCCTCCGTACACAGCCAGGACATAGAGGTTATCTTATCTCATAGATAAAGGAACAGATTTGCCTGCAGGTAAGGTGCCCTGGCCATTATGTGTTATAACAAGGTAGTGAACAGAACGTTTTCATCTACTCTCTCTCCTTTCTAAATGAATTTACAGGTTGCTGACTCTTGCCTTTATTTTCAGTAATTTATTCTTTTACTTAAACCAGCAAATGAAAATATGAGTTATCTTCCTGGCTGACATTTGCATATTCATTAAACATTTCATTAAATTATTTCACAACGTTTTTAATGATTGCTCACTGACAACTCAGGATGTACTTATCCCGTGGCAATCTAAATTGGCAGAGCTGTACCATGGCTGACTTGAAAGGGCACGATCATTCTTACCCACTGGTAAAATGCAGCAGTATCAGAGAGAGGCTGAACTTTTAATAGGCAATTTACCATTGCAAGCTGTCTCCCCTTCATTTCCAAATTCCTTTAAAATATTTGCATGCTCAGCAGCACCAAAATTATCTCCACTAGCATACAGGCATAATAGGAACACTTACAGGTCCTGACATTTCCTATTCTGATTTGTATTCATGGTTTTGACGTTAAGGTTTATTTTGTATTTGTATTTAAAGACAACATGAATAGGAAATTAGCACAAAATAAAGACAAATAATAGGAAGAATATAAACTGGTGGATTAACTGTCTTTTTAAAATCTGTATGAAATTAGCACAAAATAAAGACAAATAATAGGAAGAATATAAACTGGTGGATTAACTGTCTTTTTAAAATCTGTATGAAATTAGCACAAAATAAAGACAAATAATAGGAAGAATATNAATTCACAACTGAAAAAGAACATATGGCGTTATGCCAAATTCTGGTGGATTAACTGTCTTTTTGAAATCTGACTTGAAGCCCTCTGCTGAAGTCAACATTTTTTAGAAAATATCCCTGTTGAATACACTGGATTAAATTATACAATCCTGGATTTTTAAGGACATCTGTGATAGCTGGAAGATTAATCCATTCAAACGACAAAGCATGAATTCTCCCTATTATCGAACTAATGCTAGTAATTTATTGGTTTAGGCAAACTATGCGAAAAACTGCCTTTGGGTGTTATGTAGAAATACACATTGTTTGTGTGCAAGTCAAGAACTGCAAGGTGAAATTTGTGTAATCACAGGGTAGTTGCTAAATCAAAAAAAAAAAAGCATAGTGATAAAACTTCATTTGTTCACTCATTGACTAATGTTTATTTTCTCAATGTCAGCTGGATATACATTTTGTGAAAAAGCTAACTGCTCGTGACAAGATAGTGTGTATGATTTGGCAGTAAATTAAAATTTATTTGGCACCAAACAGGAAACTTGGCACCGAACAGAACTTACCTCTTCAAGTTTAGATATGATACAGAGAATGAGGTTGGAGCTATGCAGTTGAAAATTAAAAAGCTTTAAACTCACTGAACTTTAAATTCACTGGGGGTTTGATTGTTATGTAGGTTCCTAAGTCCACTAAGGATTTACAACTCTGGCCTCCTCCTTTAGAAATTTAGTAAGTTATACTCAAGTGAAAAAACAGTATGTTATAGTAGAAGTATTTGAAAACCTTAACAAAAGGCAGCTCTACCTGCTCTGCTCTTAATAGTAGTAATAAAATAGATGGCAGTAGAAAAAATGTGTTAATGTATGTTTGTAAGTCATATGCATAAGACAAGGTTATTGTGATAAGTTGCACATAGCTTTTTTTCCAGTGGGATTTACTGACTATGAATATATATGGCCATGCTGGAAAGCGCAGATGAAAACTGTAGGAATGTGAATTATTTCCTTCCTCAGTTAAAATGTGCAAAAACTTAAGCTGCCAGGGATTCGTAAAAAACCAATACTTTATAGGAGGCTTTTTTCCTACTTTTTTGACACATCTCTAATTCTGTTAAAACGCTTTAAAGAAATATTGCAGGAAGTAGTTTCTAGTGTTGGAAAACAAATAATTAGCTTTTCATACATTAAAATATTGCAAAGTCATCCACAATAATGTTACTTTAATTGGAAACAGATTTCAGGTCTTTATCTCTTACATTAGTCATATGCATAAACTTGATTTTTAGTGATGATCATGTAAATATAAATCAAGACAAATGGATCAGAAACACCATCAAAGTTGACTTCAGAAGGCTCTCCACAGCTTTTAATAACTTGGACAAAAAGCATGTGCTACTGGGGATGATCTGGTCCCCTAATGCCTTTTCTGTTTACTAAGTGAGAAATGGAGAAGTTGTAATAGATTTATTATGCAAAATTAGTAACAAACAGTGGTATGATTTGCGAGAAGGTTTATCAGTACTTTAAAGTTTGTTACTAACAAAACTTTGCTTAGGTTCAAGAAAAAGTCTTTATTGTATCGTTAATGTGGCAATGGAATATTGTGCTAAACTTACAATTGTTTTTTTTTATTATTATTATGTGCAGAAACTACAGTGACATGAGCATTTTCTAGAATTGGAAAATTAAACAGGTTATTACTCTCTTTTTGAAGAAAATTATTATTGTGATTGCAAGTCTATTATTTCTATTCTTTTTCAGTGCAACACATGGGTTTTGCAAGATTTTGTTACTCTTCTTCCCCACTCCCAAATCTGTCTTCTCTCCTGCTAAGCTTAGGTTAATAAAAGGCCAAATGCATTTTGCCTATGTAGAAAATATACAGATCTCTTTTTATTCTCAAAAATAAATTTTCTTACAAAGCATGCCAGTTGTGCTACTAATCACACAGAGCCTTTTTAACTTTTTTGACGTGCTAACTGTATTATTTTTTATGATTACTCTTATGCTAGTATGCCTAATTATTTCTTGAATAACAGGCAAAATTATGCATACATTTATTCATTTGTGATATTTGAAGGCTTCTGTTTCCTAATGCAGGTATACATGGTTGCTTTTTATAATCTTTTTATAAACTTTTATTTGATTTTTGTCAATGAACAGTGTCATAATTATTATTAAATAACAGGCAAAAAGCCCGATCAGTAACAAGACTTTCCTGCAGATGAGCCTCCTCTGTGTATCACTAATCTGCAAATATGTGTTGAAGAACAAAGAATGTTAATTTGCTCTGATAAACACCTTGAGTAACTGTAAAAGTTAGAGCAAATATGAAAATAAACTGGCATGCATCCTTGATGACAACGCAAGGGTTTGTTATTAACTGGTTTCATTTCTGTTCTCTATTGTCCTTTCCAAGGTCACCTGGGTATTTTCCTTTAACCAGTGAGATGCTCTTGATTCTTCTTAATCTTGGTCGTGGCATACGGAGACTTCTCATCTTCTTGGACAGCCTTTTAAATAGTATTTCTTCTGAAGCGTTTAGCTGTTTTATGGTGTGCGGCCTGTTAGGGTGCGTAGTGCGCACCCTTGAAAACAGTTTTGAAAATCCCTCTGACTCAGCCTCTGCTCAGTGGCTGCTACTGAATCCAGAGGTTGGAACTGGCTGAGCCGGGTAGACTCTTCCCGTTGCTTTCCTCTGTTATTTACTGAACTTAGCCAGTAAACACAGCACTGCCTGCAGGTGCCATGTGTGGCTCTGTACTCGTGCACGGTGCGTCTCCCCTTCTGGTCATGCAAGCCACACACATCGATCTGCAGCTGTGCTTATCAACAGAGTTACAGACCTTGCTCTGTGTGCACATAATGTGCATGTACACCCCCCCACCCCCCCATACCCACATATACGTAGTGCTTTCGTATTTATTCTCTGCATGTGACTTATCCATTGTTACCATTATACTTGCCACAGCGTGAGATTCCCTGGTGCCAGGTTTTGGGACGAGGGGTCACAGGATTTGCTGGTTTCTGCCACTATGAACCACGTAATAAATCAACTTTGAGGAATGGTTATTTGGTGTGGATTTCAGAACATCATGAAACTGTAATTTTTGAGAGGATACTTCTATACAGCTGCTAGTGAAAGGAAACTATAGCTATTAGCTATGAGTTAGCTCTTTAAATGAATCTCTAGGCTAGACAAGGTTCCACTAACAAAGTTGAGTTCTGTTTAAAATACATTATCATGTCATGAGTGGCAACTAAAATACATCTTAAAGTTGACTGACTTTAATACAGAACTGTAAACTTTTAAATTCTGTAATTGTACATGTATTGTATACTAATCTGAATTGGATATGCGGTCCTTGGCTTTTAAATTTATGGCATCCCCATGATATTTCTTAACATGAAATTATGAGCAAATTTTCTGTCTTAACTCCCCTATAAAGTGGTTTGTTAAGTAACGTATCCTGCTTCCTAACTTGGAGTGTGCAAAATTCATCAGGAATCAGAATATTTGATTCTTTTAAATGCTAAGAAGATATTTTTAAAAAAAGGCAAAGATCAATATTATTTGCCTTTTTTCTGAATACTTTGCCACTTACACTACTCACTGCCCTCTGGGCCACTTCTATCATTAGCATTTCAAACTAGTGAAAGTTTCAAGCCATCATTACATGTTAATAAAAATAAATGAGATTTATTTTATTTTTTTATTCCAAATACGGAGTTTCCCCTTCAGATGGGTGAGGTTCAGGACAGGAATATTCAGCCTTTGATCAGTGAAATTCTTAGGTTCTTAGGTATGTCATGATTCATCAGAATTAGAATAATTTATTACCATTTGAAAAAACAGATATATTCACACTTTCCAAACATCTCATCTCCTCCTCTCCCCACTGTAGTTCTGGTATGAAGCATCACAGCATTTTCAAAGTTAAAAGCACAACATTATTTATATGTATAAAAGCTATTTGGGGCAATTTTTATAATGTTCTAATAAAACTGATTGGATGTTAACTCATTCCTACTTTCCAGGACAGTATTGTTGGATTTATAATACCAAATTGGCCAGGATTTATTGCAGTAGGATACACAAACACTAAAAATCTCAAAAATTGTAAATCAACAAAGTAGTTTGTGTGTAAAAGATATAACTTCCATGGTAATATGCAGTAGTTTTATTGTGCCTAATTTGGAATGCACACAACCCACTGATATCCTCACACAATTCATTATCCAGGAGAACTGAAAACAAAACCCAAACTTCAAGCATCAAATGTCACTACAAAGCTGGGGTAAAGTGGTTTTGGTATTTTAATGTGTATCTCCATGCTGGAGCATATAAACAATGGATTAATTTCACTAAGCATTAACTATCGAAAAGATACCTATCTAACGTAGGACAGTTGTCCAGCTTTCCCATGCAGGTAAAGCAGAGACCCACAGTGTCTGTACAAGGTGGGATGAATTACCCTCTGAAGGTCCTTCTTCCTCCCCCTTGCCTTAGCAGGAAGGCCGCATGACTGGCAGAGCCCCGCACCTCATACTCATGCTGCTAAATGGCACACAGCTCTCACTAGGTGTCTGTGGGCATGCTTGCATGGATGCACATGCCTAGGCAGACTCCTTGCACTTTTGAAAACAGAACATTTTTATAATGGTTTAGAATGCAAGCTCCAAGTGTTTATTCAAAAATCAGGAATAACTTATGCAGGTTCATAATAGGAGTATATAAAAAGTACGTAACCCACATCTACTTCCCCTCAGTGTGTATCACATTTCCTTAGTGATATTTGGGCAACTTTTTGATTTGTATATTACTTGATTTTCTCTTACACCTGAGAGGATAAGTTACGAGGCAGACAGAGGGTCATAACTCAGATTTACAAGCTTAAAAACTTCCTACAAGATGCCGAGCCATTCCATACTCCTAGAAATCTATTCCAATGTCTATATCTGTGCCCCTTCTGCTTCTGAATGCCTTTTCATGTTGCTCTACAACAAATTATTCAGTAAAACTCTCTATGGTCCATCATTAAAAACTTTACAAACTTCAAAAAAGTTTGTAAAAGTTTAAAGTGTCACCTTACGCTATTCCCTGTTTCATAAGAAGGGACACTTCAGCAAGAAGGGGAAATTTAGAGAAGCTGAAAAATTTGTGCATTATCCGAGAGGAAAATGCTTATTTGGGATTAAATGGTGCCTGTCTCGATGTGTCGAGCCGTGACAGCTCTAAAGGAGAGATGGTGAGCAGTAGTATTAACATGGTTTCACCCTCGGGCTCTACCCTGCTCTTCCCATCCTGATCACCGAGGGGAGCCTAATGACTCCGGTATGGCATGTTTCTGAAGGGCCGCGTCCCCCCGCAGCCTGCCCGGAGCAGCTCCGCCCGGCGCTGGGCGCTGCTCGGCCCCTCACGCCGGGTAAGGCAGAGCACCTGCGGCCGGCCGGCAGCTGCCCTCACCAGGAGGCGCCTCTTTTCCCACGGGCACCGCCCGGGCCGGGGCCGTGCACCCGGGCGGGACTCCCTCGCTCCGCGGGAGGCGCTAGGACCAGGGGGAGCGCGCTCCGCCGCGGCCGTGAGCCAGCCGAGGTGAGGGGAGCCCGGCCCGGCGGGCCCCTGCCGTGCGCGGCGGGCGTCGGTGCCAGGCGGCTGCTAACGGCGCTACCCGCGGCGGGTGAGTAACTGCTCCCTGACCGTCGGGGGGCCCTTCCCGCGGCCTGGCGGCGGGGCGGGGGCTGCTGGGGCTCCGCGTCTCCCTCGCTTCAGGCGGCTTCGCGGCGGCCGCGGGGACAGACCGGCACTGTCCCGAGGGTGAGGAGGGAGCAGCCCGTCCCGCCTGCCTGCCGGCGCCTC
>VYZW01045856.1:0-10990 GCA_013401315.1 Balaeniceps rex
AAAAGTAACTCTAACCCAGCTGAAACCAGGACAGTTTGGTTGCCAGTGATGGAGATGGTATGATGCCTACAATAGCAAACAGGAGCACTCCAGAAAGTAAATCAAAATTAATAAGATTAATTTACATTAACAAATTAACAAATTTCATTAAACAAATTACATTTGTTTAAATTCTCATTTTATAACTCAAATAGTTTTAATGATTTTTTAATTATTTATTTATTTTGGAGGTAAGCTTCACCAAATAAAGTAAGACTACTTTAACTCAGGATGTGTATCCCTATTACTCTTCAACATAATTTAAGTAAGCCCCTTTAAATTAAATCTTCTGTGCTCAAGCTGCTAAATGTTCTCTGTCAGAATCCTACTTGCTCTCTATTCTCCAATCCATCTGTATCAAATGAGGAACAAGTTCCAGAGCTGGCAAACTTACGTGGTTATCATTTGACTTTTATGTCATTTTAGTAGTAGACATTTACCAAGGGACTTTCTCCAAGGAGTGGCTACACTGATTATACAGACAGACAATATTTTAGAACAAAGATGTCCTCTACACATGATGACTAGAAAGGAAGGAGGAAAAACAAAAAAGGGGAAAAAGAAAAAAAGAGATGGATTGGAATACATGAGATGGAAGAAACAGGAATTCTTAAAATTAAACCCCACAATAATTATGAGTTGTAGCAGCTTTTGGAACAATGACCAGCATGCTGTGCAGTCACTACACTTTTCCGTGTTGCCTGGAAACTGAAGTGAAATGACCTCATTCATTTGCAGCTTGCCCCAGCTCTCCCTTGCTGTAGGGTTTGATACGTCAGAACAGAATACGCACTGAGCAGAGCATAACTTAGGTGGCAAACATTGGTAAACCCATTAACGGTGTATTTTTTCTAAAGTGTGATTAGTGCTACTGCATTTCAGTATAATATAATACTGCAGAAAAAATAAGAGAGAAATTTTTAGTAATATAGGGCTATTTCAGTTCTGTTAATCAGCAGCATGTTTTCAATTAAAAATAGAGCTAACTCCAACAATCAAAATGGCAATTTTTAACATCCTGTCTGAATAACCGACATGTTTCATGCCTGGCAAACTTTGGTATATCATGCAGTTTGCTAAAGCAGGAAGTATTGTGTGTCTTGGACTGTTAAATATTTGCAACATATGTAATTTAAAATATTTGTTAAAAATGGTAGAATTAATAGTCTTAATGAAAGACAAGTGAATCCTGTCCAATTTAATGGAAATTAGCTATTTTTTCTGTCAAGTATCCTAAAAAAAGAACGAAAAAATTAGTACATTGGTAATAAAAAGGATAAAACCAAAGTTTGTGTTATTGATCAGGCTATTTGTCAAAGACTAGCTCTTTCTGTTTAAACAGCTGTAGAATAGAGGATAATGTTGTTTGATAATGCATGGTTTCTAAGTAAAGTTTTATTTTTTTTAGTCAAAGCTTCTTTGAAGTATTTTCAAGTCTGGACAAAAAAAAATATTTTTCTTCAAGTGTTATTTTTCAGTCCAGCAAAGCCAGTGGAAAAGAATACTCTGATGGTGTAAGGCATTCTAGATCCCTGCACGTCTCTCTAAATAGCCAAAATTTAACTATATCATGCTTTGTACTTGATCAGGCTTAATTCCCAACCTTAAAGGCCAGTTTTAGCATTTCTGTAGTAGTGTAAATGCTATTGTACGTTATCTCTTGGAATAAAGTGTGTTGTGTAACACCTAAAAGCTGGTAACATACCTTTGTTTTGCCAGAGTTTGTTTCAGGTCTTGTGGTTTCACACAGGTAGATAATGGGCTTTTTCTAGACCACTTCATAATTTATTTTGGAAAGAACTCCATGTTTGTATGTGTAACGTTTGGTACATAAGCTGATGAATGATTGAGATAAGAGGTGTATTCAAAGAAGTCAAAGCAACAGCAGAAAACCAAAACAATTTCTTTTCTATCATGGTTCACTAAGAAATAACTTAGGCTATGTCTTCCACTACAGCTTTTGTTTACAAATGTTGAATTCAAGGCTTGCTTCAAGCAGAGACCAATGTCTACCCTAAAAAAAATTAAAAAATAAAAAATTAAGGTAAAAGTAGTAAGTTTCCAGGTCCAGATCTTATTCACTCAAGGTTTCCAAAATAACTCAAATACAAAATTGTAAAACTCTTACTTACATCTATCAGTGACATCAGTGTTATTACCAAAAAATCAGATGGCAAACACGATGCCAGATTTTTAAAAGAACTGTTTGTGGAGAGAGGAGGAGGAGAATCCAGAGAATTGTAAGTAAGCATGTCTGATTTCTGTACTGAATGAACTCCAGAAACTTTCAGAATGAAAGTAAACGTTTTAGTGCATATGATAAAATAGAGAAGTGTGAAATGGGCTTTTATAGGAGTAAAGCATGCTTCAGAACTGGTTAGAGGTTGGGGATGGGTTTTTTGTCGTGGTTTTTTGGGGATTTATGGTTTTGTTTCTTTGGGTTTGGTTGGTTGGTTGGTTGGTTTTGTATGTATGCGGTCTTGGTATCTTCTTTTTTTTAAGAGTCAGCAAACATGAGTAAAGATGATCTAGTTCTTCTTGTATATATGGATTTCAAAATAGCTTTTTATAACGTACTTTGTTAAGAGCTCCTAAAGAGACAAAACTGTCATGCAATACCGATTCGATGGGAAGCAACATGTTGAAGAAAGTTCACTGACAATAAATAAAAATGAATACATAAGACAAAAAGTCTGTTGAGAGCTATTCAACACGATGATGTGAATTCAGCCACGAATTCAGCTTGCCATATTTTGACAGGAAATATTGAGAGAAACACCATTCTATTCTTGAAGTATTATTTTTACTTCTTCCGTGAGCATTTGTTAGTGGCCTCTTTCAGAGAGTGAAAACTTCAGCTGAGTGAACTTATGTTCCAACCCAGCAAGGTTGTGTCCATGTGTGTGTGTGACTGGGGAGTTGTTTGTATGTCTGTATCCAACCAGTGCAACCTGGAGTATTCCCAACGAGAAAAGAAATATTTTGAGAGCTGTTAGTATGAGTTCAGGGCTGTCATCTTTGGCTGAAATTATTCACCAATACTAAAGTGTGGAAATCGACTGTATCAGAGGCAAGAAATCCTTCCCTTCGTTTTAATGTTTTTCAGTAATTAATAACAGTCCTTGTGAAGACTTCACTTACTCAACTGAATTGGCTAAGTCATTTGCATATATTCAGAATTTTGTTTATCTGCCTGCTAGACAGTATTGCATCAGCCTCAGATTCTGTAGAATTAACATCATTGCTTGTCCCAAGAGAACACTGGCTAAATCTTCTTCTTTTGAAGGATTTTGCACTTGCTTTCAGTGGAAACAATATCAAGTCTTATGATCTTTGTTACTTATAACAACACTGACTAAACTGAGATGAGGAAAATGAGAAGAAAAGGTGCACATAGTAACTTAGACAACATCTAACAAACCTTTACCAAGAAACTCAAACAACTTGGTGAGGTTTGGTTTAAAAATTTTGCTCTTTGGCAACTTGATTGATCTGATTTATCACTTTTACTTGGACTGACTTATATCTTGAATGTGCCTGTATAAGTTTCTCTGTGTTTAAGCCCAAGAACCTAATAAAGGTTTGGGGTGTGGGTGTCGGGGGGAACTGTACAACACTGCTAAGGTTACTTGTAGAGGCTTGGGAATCTCTCATTCTCATTTTATTGCTAAAACCAGCCTTTTTATGATATGGCAGAAAATAAATGAAAACACCTTGCTGTCCCTCTTGCCTAGGTTGATTTTTTGGGGGCATTAAATAATTACAGAGCAGAAATTTTTCAAGAATATTTATAATTCCATCACTATGATTTTTAGAATATGGGAGTATTATATTGCCTTTGTTAAATGTCTGTTGTTTGTTATTCAATAAAATGAGATTAAGAATATTCAAGAAAGAATTATGTAGGGTGTGGACTGCTGCTGTCTTTTTTTCTTCTTAAAAATGGTTTTCTTGTAGAATAATGTAAAATCCACTGTTGTTTTCCATGGTGCTTTACCTCAGCATGTGTGTGACTTGCATCAGAAATGTGTAAGGTAAAGAAGAGGCTTTTTTATTCTAAAGACCAGCAAGCAGGAAGGCAGTGGCATGCTGTCATCTAAAAATACCATTCCCAAGAATTTCAGAGAGCATTTAAGCTGATTTGAGACCAGCAGAGATTTTCTCTGATCCCTGTTTATTTGTGTTTAATATTTCTTTTATTGAAAAGGTATTTGTCATGTTTTCTCTCTTTGAAGCACATTCTGGGGTAGTGTTATAACACCAGGTTTAGTCTACTGCAGAAGACACAAAAATGAAATTAACTTTACAACTCTTTCATATTCTGCATAGATTTTTAAGGATGGAAAATGAAAATTAATTCACTGACTTTCGATCTGTTTTCATCTAGAAAGATTTCAAGTGGTTTTGTGTGTACATATATATACACCCTTTTTTAAATTATATAATTTTTATCAATTATGTTGCACTTTGTTAATATTTTATGCATATTTAGCATTTTATCCATCAAATTAAGACTCTTCACCTGACTGTCTATAGCTGGATTAGAGTATGGGCCAAATATGTCAAGTAGAAGAAACTAAACCAGAGGTTGAAGTGTATCTAGCTGAGTTGTGGGTTCATAGAACTGTAGCTTTGTACATCTATAAAAAGCATATGTTCACTGCAAATCAGTTTTAATGAATGGCAAGATAAAGTGGCAGTAGGTGCTGCATACCCTCTTTAATCCATATTGATTACGTCAAGTAGGATATTCTGGATTGAGAGATCCTGAAAAAAGGGCTACACATGAAAAATTTATTAGCAGACCAGAATGTCTGAATTAACAATTGATTAAAAATTAACAATTGATGAGCTGCTATGACTTCAGCTTGTGTTATAGGGAAGTAAATTACTGTGTGAATTTGTGGCGTGTCCCCTGCTTTCCATGTTTGTCATTGACACCCCCTGTTCCAGTATTGTAATGTCCCTTTTAAGCATATTTACACAACATAAAGCTTTACAGAAGTATTTAGCCACAAAACCACATCTGTGATACCAGTGTTGTGCTGTGCTTTGTGGAGCTGTTTGGAAGTTGTTCTATGTTCAGTGTTGCTTGATCCTACTCTGCCAATGCTTCCCTGGCCCCCTCTGAGAGCAGCTGTTTGCACAGACGCTCTACTCCAGTTTTAGAGAGAAGAATGTGATAAGGGTTAACCTCACTCTCTCCTTCTTAGTCTGCTGAGAAATGCATTTGAACAGAGCAGATCTGCAACCTTTTTGTAAGTTTGCCAGGTCCTAAGTAAGAAAGAAGCAAGAATGGCAAATTCTAATGAAGGCTGAAGGAAGACAAGGATTGCAGTGATTCTCGTTGCACTTCATATAGCAGACCTGAAGTCTTCCTGAGTTATGTTCCATCTCTCATTGAGAGCATGTTGGCAGAGGAACAGGGCAGTCAAGCAGAAGGAAAGAAAGAGCTTCCTGGGGAAGAAAAAAGAAAAAAGAGTGTTTTGGTGTTTTGGTGTTTTGAGGATCTTACGGGAGACAGTGTCAAAAGCCTTCCTGAAGTGGAGGTAGACAATATCCACTGCTCTCCGCTCATCTACCAAGCCAGTAATGTCACTGGTAGAAAGTTAGAAGATTGGTTTACATGTTTTGAAAGGTTGGATTTCTGTGGCTGCTTCTAAGAAACTGGTTTTGACTGGTTATCTAGTAGATAACTTGCATAAGGAATATATCTGCAGTTATGGAATAACATCGAGATTAAGGAAATCTAAATTCTGTTATTAGACTTCTTAGAAGAGAATCCTCTCCTGCTCAGGTGACCTTGCACAGCACAAAGTAATTTTTGGGGGGATGATGATTATTATTTTTCATTTTGTGGTGATTGTCATACATAAATAATAAGACAAATGTTTTAGTTCAGTTGGTGTATTCTTTTTTTCCCTCTTTAAGGCACAAGATTTGATTAGAGCATGAAAAGATCACCACCATCAGTGGCAGAGGTGATCACCACCATCCTGTGGACTTTTAGAAATGCCTATCTTTTCTGCTCTTCTGTTCTGATTAATGTATCTTCTGTGGTAGTATATGACATAGTTAATTTCTGTTGCTTTTAAGAATACAAAATGGTAGATACTATTGCGTGTAATTCCAGTAGAAGAAAATAGCAACAGAAAGGTTTGTGTTAGAACGGTAACAACTTTGAATGCATGTCATCGGACTGAATGTACAAGAGTTATGCTTACATAGAAAAAAACCCCATGTTTTTATATCAACAGTATTCAGCAACTGTTCCCTCCTAATTTGCTTCTGGTAGTTGCATGCACTGACAACTAAAGGGACAGTGACAGCCAACATCATGCGCATGATATTCTAATGTTTAAAAAAGGATATCTAATATATGTAATGCAGGTGTGACAGCAGGGTCGTGTCTGTGGACCTGCAGTAGTTTCTCAGCTCCTGTTTATTTTACTGCAAATTCAGTAGGTAGGCAGTCAGCCTCAGGCTAGTTGGAAGACCTTATTTTAGAAATAAGGGGGAAAATAAACAAAAAATATCTATAAAGCCCTTGATAAAGTAATCTGAGAGGAAATAACTCCTTGAATGTATACTTTTCCAGCTGAGTATTTGCATTATTTTTATAGCATATTTTCCAGTTCTAATAATTCATAAGAAAGCAAACAGCCTAAGTTTAATGAAGTAGAATTAGTCCTTTATATAGACTAAACTCATAATTCTTTTTTTGTTGCATAATGTCTGATACATTGCACAGTTAGGTTGCCATTTTGTTAGTAAAGATCTGTTTTTCTTATGTTTAAGCATTAACTATAATGTTTTCAAAGCTAGAATTGAAAAAAAAAACAAACCAACCTTGCACAAGTCAATACAGAAAATGTGTGCTTCTGCTTTCTGGTTAATTTCTTTGTGATTTCTGTCATCCTAATACAACTAAATTAATCAGTAACTGCAGTTTGCAAAGAATTTTGAAGTCCTTTTTAATGCCATGACATGAACATGAATCATTCAGCTAAACTAGTTTCATTTCTGATAGTCCTGGTAGAGTTCTAATGTTCCAAATTAATTTCTGGATTATTGTTAATGTTATTTTCTAACAGGAAAAATGCAAATGTTCTTGAGGTTTTGAGAAATTACAAAAGTTACGATTCATGTTTAAGGGAAAAAAATAGAGCAGCCACAAAGAAAACCACATTTGGTTGGGTAACAACCAAGAACACAGCACTTGGGCTGGTACGAAAGGAGGATAATATTCTAATGTTTCCCATCCTATCAGCTGCAAGGAAAGTTTACCTGCAGCTTTGAATTATTAAACATTTTAAATGCTTAGTTAACTCAATACTATGTAACATACAGTGGGGAAAGTACTCTTTGCCTCAAAAATTTGTATTTAAAAATCTTTGAAAACATTAATACTGTCTTATAAAGCCACAGCACACATAAGCATACTTGCTGCACTGTTCTCTAGAGTGATACAAAAGTGGAATGACAGAAGACCTGCAGCTTGGAAGTAAATTTTCTTGGCATAGTTGTGTTGGTAAAATGGCCATTACTTACTGAGAGTTACTTTTAAGCTATTTCAGTTGCAATAAATTGAACTAACAAATCAACTGAAACAAAGCAAAAATCCTGGAACTACATAGTATTAAAAATCGCCATTTTTTTATACTTAAATTAACAATGATAGGGCTTCAGTGGTACTAAGTATATAAACACTGTCAGATAGATATGTGATTTCATACTCATGTAGACTTCTGTGCAGGGTCAACTGGATTAGGATATTTCAAGACTACCAAGCACCTGATTGGAGCCTCCCATTTTATTTTCAGGTTTTTGAGAACTGGGATGGAGGAGAAATTATTTTCTTTGGCTTTTTTTTTTTCCTGGTATTAAAAAAAAAATCATAAAATTACTTTTGTTATCTGTGAATATACCCAGTAATCACTACTGAGCACTTCATGCAATTTGATTGTGAGCTAGCTTTTAGACTTCAGGCAGGACAGTAGACAGTACTGAGGCAACACTGTTAATCTTCATGAGCAATTAGATTGTCTCCAGGTCTGTGCAGATGAGGTTTCCATGACATAGGTGGAAGTTTCCACAGCTATATGCAGCAGGCACACCTATCAGTCTGCTAAGACTTACATATGGGGGCTTCATATGTTGGAAAATGTTGAAGAAGTTGATAAGATCAATCTTTCCAGGAATCATTGAATGCTATGGGATTTTTTCCAGTAGAGCACGTCATGCTCTATGTAACCTCCATTTCATTATTCTTTAGCTTGATGTAAATAATTTTCAAAAACTAATACCAAGAGATCAAAAATTCACGTAAATGGAACAGACATAGGTTAGGAACTTCAATTTGATATTTCTTTCATGAGGAATTATATAAATTGTGTATGTATTCAGAAAAATAAAGGCATTTGTGACAATTTATAGTATGTTTTTTCGTTTTTTTTTCCCAATGTTTAATACCTGGAGCAATGACATTTTGAAGGCAACTGCAATTCTTGCAGCTTCCATTTGTTGTCTTTAAAGATTTTGTTTGGAAGAGTTTTCAATGGCTGAAATGGAAAATTCTGAATTACAATGCCTTTTTCAAGCTGTCCTGGTTTCAGCTGAGTTAGAGTTACTTTTCTTCCTAGTAGCTAGCATAGTGCTGTGTTTTGGATTTAGCATGAGAAGAATGCTGATAACACACTGATGTTTTAGTTGTTGCTAAGTAATGCTTAGACTAGTCAAGGACTTTCTTTTTCAGCTTCCCATGCTCTGCCAGGTGCACAAGAAGTTGGGAGGGGGCACAGCCCAAGATAGTTGATCCAAATCGACCAAAGGGCTATTCCATACCATATGACGTCATGCTCAGTATATAAACCGAGGGGAGTTAGCCGGGGGGCAGCGATCGCTGCTCGGGGACTGGCTGGGTGTCGGTCGGCGGGTGGTGAGCAGTTGCATCACTTGTTTTCTTTTCCCTGGGTTTTGTTTGTCTCTCTCATTCTCCTTTTCATTACAATTATTATTATTATTATTATCATTATTATTATTACTATTATTATTATTTTATTTCAATTATTAAACTGTTCTTATCTCAACCCGTGGGTTTTCTTACTCTTGCCCTTCCGATTCTCTCCCCCATCCCACCGGGGAGGGGGAGGGTGAGCGAGCGGCTGCGTGGTGCTTAGTTGCCGAGTGGGGCTAAACCACGACACAAGCCTTCCTAAACTCAAATGTCTGTCAGCCTTGAGTAAATATCTGCAATACCTTTTCAATTCAAGTGTATGCTATCACAATGACTACAATAAAAAGAGACTGTAGGAAGCAGGACCATCTACCATTTTGGATGGTCTAAAATATGTATGTCTGCTGTTCTGAGTTTGAATTTGGGATGACATCTTCGCTTTATCAAGAGTCACCTTTGTCTGATGGCTTTCTGGCTGTTGTTCTGGCTGTATATCACAACTGTGATGAGGAGAGTCAATAAGGCGAAGAGTTTTTTCTAAAAATACACACATGTCTTTCCAGCTTTGTCATGCACATCACGCATAGATGGGCATGTTTGCTTGAACCATAAAATTCCTAGGTTGGCAAAAGTGGAGCATTTGTGTTGTAGAGCCTAGATAAGGAAAAGGAAAAAACAAAGTCAATTACTACTGTAACCAAGTTACTGGGCACAGCATTACAACACCCAGTGCAGCAGCTTCACTGCTAATTCATAAATACGTAATATAGCTCAGTTTGATGTAGGCCCTGACACTATGTTTGCTGTGCAGAAGTAGCTCACAACCAATAAAACATGATGTGAACCAAATTAAACAGTCTTATATTTGCCAGTGTCATAACAGACCTTTCGTATCAAATCTCATTCTTGTCTCTAGTTTGAACAGAAACTGAAACCTTTCCATAGCTAACAAATGCTCAGGTGTCTTTGTTGCTGTGGAGTACTGGAAATAACTGATTTTATTATAGTTTGCAGACACACAGGTATGGAAACATTTGCATGCAGCAGCACAAAATAATTTAGAACAGCTGTACCAGAGTACGGATGAACCCTATGCAGTAATGCTAGTACTTGGGCATAAAGCTTGGTTTTGGGTTTGTTTTTTTTTTTTCATTGTATGCACATGCATACAGTGTTTTAGAGCCTATTTTACAGAACTGTAGAATACAATCACATTGTGGTGACCTTTGTCTAAGCACAGGCAAGAAATTCACAGCTTAGAAATTCCTACCAGTTAAGAAATTTCTTCTAGGGTTTTTTTGTTTGGTTTTTGGTTTTTTCCTCCCCTCTGAAAGAACTGAAAACAAGAGAATGCCTCATAATTTAATGGTATGAAATGACTCTAAAGGGTAAGATTAATCATGTTTATCCACTCTCCATTATATGTCACATGACTGGGTATTTGAGGACTAAAGTATTATTTCAATCTGATTATTGACTGATTTTTGTGAAGTTGGCCAAGTCACTTATGTGCCATGTTGGTTTTTTTACTCTATCAAAGGTAGGCAACACATGTGACTGAAGAGTCAGACTGTCCTGGTTTCAGCTGGGATAGAGTTAATTTTCTTCCTAGTAGCTGGCGTAGTGCTGTGTTTTGGATTTAGGATGAGAAGAATGCTGATAACACACTGATGGTTTAGTTGTTGCTGAGTAGTGCTTAGACTAGTCAAGGACTTTCTTTTTCAGCTTCCCATGCTCTGCCAGGTGCACAAGAAGCTGGGAGGGGGCACAGCCAGGACAGCTGACCCAAACTGGCCAAAGGGCTATTCCATACCATATGACGTCATGCTCAGTATATAAACTGGGGGGAGTTGGCCAGGGGGCAGCGATCGCTGCTCGGGAACTGACTGGATATCGGTGAGTGGGTGGTGAGCAATTGCATTGTGCGTCACTTGTTTGGTATACTATTATTATTATTATTATTATTATCATCATCATCCCTTCCTTTTCTGTCCT
>VYZW01045859.1:3698-25558 GCA_013401315.1 Balaeniceps rex
AAGAGCTATCATGAGACATGATAGTGTGAGGAAGCTGCATGGCAGCTTCCCTTCAGAAAAGGACTATGTGGCTGTGTTACTGTCATGGTCCTTTATTTCCCCTTCTTTCCTGTTGTATTCCCTTTTATCCAACAATATTTAACATCTCAGTGGTGACATGTTAAAGATGGCACGTGTTTTACTTCTTATGTAACTATATGATAATTCTTTAAAAAGCGAGTAATGAGTTTAGGTATGGAGAGTGCATTGCATACTGTAATTAACTGAATGTGCACAGGGAAGAGACATTTCAAAAGTGCAGAGGAGATACACGGCACGAGCCTGCAGCACAGATGAAAGCTTGGAAATTAAAGTGCAGCATATGGCAGACACACAGTCAGGCCTTATGGGTGGTGGTGGAAAGGGACTTTCCTTGGAGACAGAGGAGACTGCAGAGTTTGCAGCAGCTGGAAGGTCTTGGCTACCCAGAGTGCAAACTGGAAAGAAAAGACCTGTCCCTCAAGCACACAGTGATAGGGGAAGTTTTATTTACAAATCATTTATTATTTACGTACTTCTAGCTAGCCATTTTGAGTTCCGTTTCTAAAAAGTTGCCTGCTTGTATTTCTGTTAAAAAAAAAACAAACTGGCTTTTGACTTTAAAAGCTTTTCCAGTCTTTTAAGGGTACTAGCCTTACAAAATGGTCTAAACAGACCAAACTCAAAGTTTTGACCAACCCAGTGTCCCATCCATAAGTTTTCTTGTAAGATTGGGGATGACTGGGTGCGATTACTTCCTTTCCCTGAAAAAATCTTCCCTCTTGAAAAACACTCATGAGTCGTGGGATCAGTCTCAATCCATCCACTTCTAGCCATCTGGGTTTCTAAAAGAACAAACTGAATACTGTGGAACAGATTGGGAGCAAGAAAACACAAGTCCCTAACATGCTTTCAGGGCTTTCACAAGGTAAAATGAAAATTGGGGACTGAGTCTTTTTTTGGAAAAACAATTTCAACATTTAATAACTGCTCTATTAAAAGGGGGAAAAAAAAAGAAAAGCAAGAAACAGTTTTGTTACAGAAAATGGAATTGCTGTCTGACTCGGAAGATTTCATTTCATTATTTCTTGCCAACATTTCCCAATGTTGCAAGATATTGAAACCAATATTAGCTTCTATAAATCTTACTTTCACTTAAATAGCTAAATATTCATACTTTTTGGAAATGGGGGGGCAGGAGAAACAAACATAGAGGTAACATAGGGATGCCATTTCCTTTGGTCCATCAATGGATGGTAATAAAGTAGCTCCCTTCCTTTAATGAGTTACCAGCAGCGACAAGTGACTTTCTGAACAACATTTAACAGGAATTCATAGCTTTTTTTCAGATTGCAGAGAAA
Organism: Balaeniceps rex; assembly: GCA_013401315.1. Classification (NCBI taxonomy): domain Eukaryota; kingdom Metazoa; phylum Chordata; class Aves; order Pelecaniformes; family Balaenicipitidae; genus Balaeniceps; species Balaeniceps rex. The sequence goes on from VYZW01045859.1 coordinate 5,078, forward strand.
ACAAGCTATCAAGATTTTTACTGAAAAAATAATTGAACAAAAGTTAAGAAAGCAGTACAAAACGTAGTGTTTGCAGGTATCAGTCCATTCAGAATATGGGCTTTTGATGTTTGCAGTAAAAGCTTAGTCTTTGTCCCTGAAATTCTGTTGGCATTGCTCAAGGACCAAGCGGACATCATTTGCTATATTCAGCAAAGCTGTTATCCATGGAGGTCTGCTGATGCTGTGCTGGATTCTAGCCTTTCTCACCACTGCTTCTTATATAGCAGAAGAGAAAACATCTTTCTCCTTTTTTTTTTTTTTTTTTTTTNATGTAGTTACCTTTTCTGATCTCTCTTGGAAAACGTGGAGAGGTCAGTGTGGAAGGAACAGATGTTAGCTTACACAGTGCCTATGAAAACATTTCAATATGTCAGGAATTTATTTCATGCAGACTTCCATTTTTACCATTGTAGTACCTAAGACCTAAACAGAATGCATGTCCAAGCAGAAATTGCATCATGAATTTGTACATGTGAAAATTTTTAGTTATTGTCAGTTAAAATCTAGGAATACTTGTTATCCTGGCTGAAGGAAGGAATAAGGTTCTCATCAACAGGGAGCAGAGGTTTTGTGAGGAACACCTGACTCAGAATTCACCTATTTGTATAATAAGAGTCAGTTTGCTGCCCAGAAAAGTATGCTACTCTAAAATAAATTAATTACAAGCTATCATTAAACAGGTATGGAAACTACTTTTATGAGATGAGACCCAGGGCTGATCAGCACTATTCATCAGTCTAAGCTCAGTCTAAATAGTAGCCACAGAGATAAAACTGACCATTGCATTTAAGCAGATCACAGGATGAATGTATATGTATATTGAGGACTATAAATTTCCAGGAAACAAAATTCGCAGGGCTCCTCCAGGCTAACAGACAGGTGGAGCCCTGTTCTCCCATTACCTCAACATATGCCACAGTAAGTCAGGGTTAGCTCTGAAAAATTTTGCAGGAACACTAAAAGTTGTTGGACTAAAAGAAAAGCACCTCCACATCCTGCTATATAACATAGGTGGCCCTGATTAGTCACTGCAACTGTTTGCAGTTATGTAAAGTTAGAAATTTATTACAGATAAGATTAATTAAACACCTGGTGTCAATACATAACCATTTTGAGAAATGCAGTGGAGCCAATCATCACTCTTCAAGTGAAGTTTAACATTAATTTCTTGAAATAAGCATACACTCGAGAGACTCTGCATGTACTGAGGCTTCTCATTTCAGCCTCTATCCTCCATATACAAAAGAACAAATTAAATACATCTGTAGTCTACTGGTTATGACGCATTTTCCTCACAGGCAGCATTAATGAAGTTTGTCTTCTTCGGAAGCTGACGGTAACTGAGGCTGTTCTGCTTCCCTAGAGTTACAATTTTGAATCTTCAACTCACAAAGAAAACCGACAGTATGAGGCCCATTGCTATTGGGAAACACAACTTTCCCAAGCCTGTTCACACTGTATTCCTTGTGAACCAGCTGCCAATAGGCTGCATTTAGCACCGTGTACTCTCTCTTAAAGGCTCAAAACTGATGACAAGCAAATAACTGGTTGGCAGCTACACAGGTTTGCAATTTGTGGCCAACAAAACATTCACATCTGTATCTAATTATAGAATGGAATAGCCAAATTCTCGGTTTTATCAGTGAATCATTAGCAGAGCCTAGCACACATGCTCCAGTATTATTTACATTAAATATCAAGCCACAGAACCAAAGATAAGTGTACCATTTTTCTCCTAATATATTCTTGCTATAGGTATCACTGCTGTCACCGGCTTGTAATAATACGTAGAAAATGAAGGAAAGATCAAGACATGTTTTTCCCTTGTAATATAATTAATAGAGACTGCAAACACACAAGATTGAATATTGCAGCCAATTGATTTCTTGTTTTGTCACTTAAGCCAGAGGCACTTGACTAGATGGAATTTTTGTCTGGTTTTGTTAGATGTTTTGTTTTCCCCACCCTTCATTGGAGACATGATTCAAAACAATGTTGTTATTTACAACTAAGAAATGCAAAATTTAGAAGGCAAAATATGTAATCAATATCCTATTAACAGGATTTGTAGATGCAGGAAATTCATTTTGTGGCTGTATACAAGAGCAAGTTATCAAAGACATTCAAAATTGTCTAATCTATAAAGGAGCCATTCATACTAGATTTCTCTGTAACATCATTCTGTGAAACCACCTTCCCAAAAACATAGTTCTTTTACCAAAATCCCTTGTATTTTAGAAACCTTATTGAACTAACATTCAAAATTACTTTAAGTTTAAATAAATTTAAAGTACTTTTAAAGAAATTAAAAGGCCATATTTAACAAACATTTTCAAAAACACATATGTACACTAAACTGGGTAGCACATGCACTTCAACATCTTTCCATACTCCCTTGTGGTCAAATACAATGTGTTGTTTCTAGCTTATTTAACGAAAATACATTTAATATCTAAAGTCTATTTTTCTCAACACTGCTTGTGTTCTGTTGCCTGAAGTACCTTCATTTGTGCCTTCAGCACAACTCGGATGAGCCTGTTTCTCATGAGGTCAAACTGCTTGGCCTTCCTCTGGTGCAGGGGTCAGACAGGCAACACGAGACGTCCTCTATACTCTTCGGAAAGGTACCCTGCCTCTGTGCTTCAACTTGCTGCCCATTGGATGAGTATCATTAAATGATACTGGAGGTATTTAAAAGACATGTAGATGTGGCACTTAGGGACGTGGTTTAGTGGTGGAATTGGCAGTGCTAGGTTTTGTGGTGGTTTTGGCTGGGATAGAGTTAATTTTCTTCATAGTAGCTAGTATGAGGGTATGTTTGGGATTTGTGCTGAAAAGAGTGTTGATAACACAGGGATGTTTTCGTTATTGCTGAGCAGTGCTTACAAAGAGTCAAGGCCTTTTCTGCTTCTCACCCCACCCCACCAGCGAGTAGGCTGGGGGTGCACAAGAAGCTGGGAGGGGACACAGCCAGGACAGCTGACCCCGAAGGACCAAAGGGGTATCCCACACCATATGGTGTCATGCTCAGCGTATATGAGTAGTAATCCTAGGAAAGTACTGCAAGTATGTACCTATGTTTAGATATTTCTTTCCAATTCTGTGTAAAGCTTTTTGCCCTCCTGCTCTCTCCCTCCCCTGTCTGGGCGTCATTCACTTTGACACCCTACGGCTATCTTCCCCTCCTGTGCCTCATCCCGTTGTCCTCATCCTGGTTCAGTTTTATCTGTTGTTGAGTGTGTTGTTGTGGGCTTTTTTCCTAGTCTTTCCTCCTAATTCCTTCCCTCCTCCTTCAAAGGCAGACGGTACTCTCTCTCCTTTTTCCTGCCTTTCACAGCTCCCTGGACTCTTTCTGCCGTAGGGAGGGGGCTGCAGCTGCAGGCACTCTCCTGAACGCTGCTAGCAAACGCTCCACAGGTCATTAGAGATTCACAGGCAATAGTTTGACAACTGGTAAGCTGTTACTACAGCCCATCCTATTTGTTGTCTAGGGAAAATAACTGTATGAAAATCAATTTAAGACTTTTTTTTTAAAAAAAGGCAAGTAAACCAACTAGGTGTATGGTATTTAAATCTAATATAAAGACTACCACTTCACACAAATAAGTGGCTCTCAAAATTTTAGCTGTTCACTAGCTTTATCGACTTCCAAGAAAACATCAGTTTTCCTTTCTGTATACTTACGTACCGGGTGCAGGTGCCCAGGTGCTGGCAGCCGGGGCGGCCTCTGTGAAGAGCGGCCGGGGCTGCCCCGCGCCGGACACAGCCGGTTCCAGCCGGCTCCAACGGCCGCAGCGCAGGGCACGGCTGAGCCCCTCAGCCACGGGCGGGCGCCTCGGGGAAAGCCTGGGGAAGGAAGGGCAAAACGCTGCCCGGCAGCCGGGGCTGAGGGAAACAGTGTGAGAAACAGCCCTGCGAGCCCCGAGGGGGAGCAGGAGGAGGGGAGGAGGTGCTCCGGGCGCCCCGGCAGAGATGCCCCTGAGGCCCGGGGAGGGACCCCAGTGGGGCAGGTGTTTCCCTGCAGCCCCGGGGGAAGGACGCACTGGAGCAGGGAAAAGCGTGAGGAGGAAGGAGTGGCAGAGAGGAGCTGTTGTGGACCGACCGCAGCCCCCTATTGCCCTGCACCACTCGGGGGCAGGAGGTAGGGGACTTGGGAGTGAAGGGGTGAAGCTGAGCCTGGGAAGAAAGGGGATGGGTGGGAGAAGATGTTTTCAGTTTTCTCTCTGTTTCTCACCATCCAACTCTATTTCTAATTGGCAATAAATTACACTAATTTTCCCAAAGTCAAGCGTGTGACAGTAGTTGGTCAGTGATCTCCCTGTCTTTATCTTGACCCGTGAGCTTCTTCATCCTTTTTACTCCTGCTGTCCTGGTGAGTGAAGCGAGTGAGAGAGCAGCTGCGTGGGTGTCCAACAGCCAGACCACATCAACAAACCACAACTTCGCTGCACAAATTTCTGCTTGTAATTGTATATAAGCTATTACTTGAAGATGGATTGTCTTCCAAGTGTGCTAAATATAAGTAATGTCTAAATCAGTTATTTTCTTGCATTGTCCAGATTTGGTGTGCATTTAGTGACCAGTCAAATAGAAGAAATAAGAAATTATTTAAGCTTTCATCCTGTACTTATACTGTTACACTTGGAGATCTTACCACCTTCTATCACAGCCATCTTAGAGAGGCAATGTGCCATGGTCTTAGCTTTGTCTAAGTGGGGTGACAGGATTCCTTCCCTATCCCACTTCACATAGGACATAATTGACATGTTGTAAAATTATTTAATGTAAAATTAAATCAACATTTGGCACAAAACATGCAGATATTACTGTGTGACAGGTTTTAAGAGTAATATTTCTACCCTGTCTAGTCCCCATTTCATATTTTAAGTTCCCCATTCATTACTGTCCATGATGATAAAGGGAATTAGTGTTTCCTGATTAGTTTTGAGCAGTGAAGATGTGCGCTTCAGTTTGGAGTAAAATTGGATAATACATGAGTCACACTGTTGAAAGTTCCAAGTCTATTATACTCCTTAAGCTATTTTCCCCAGGGAAATTTCTATCCTCCTAATTTGTAATGCCTGTAGCCAAAATTATTAATATTCTCTATAGTAATGTATAACATGTTGAGTTTATTTGTTTCTTTTTTTGTTTGCTTGTAAGGCATTGCTAACAAGTAGCTGAGGGTATTTGCATTTTTAGAATGATAAACATTTCTTCTAAAAATCTTTTTTTTAACCTACATTCATAAATTAAATGTGGAGGTAAATTTCTTAACCCCCACACAGAGTCAAACTGTAACCATTAGACACTAATTAGGACTAAAATCTCAGATAGGAAATAACTGGATCTAGTCTCAAGTTTTTTCAGTTTTTCAAATTTTCTCAATTTTTATTGTAAGTGGACTTACATATTTATCTTAATCCCTTGGAGACAATTCAGACATTAAGAATTTCTATATATTATAGAATATATATATTATGATTCTGATGTGCTCACCTAACTTAAAAAAATAATCAACAAAAAACATTATTTGCAATTTCATTTGGTTTATAGCAAAACCAAAGTCAGATTCCTAAGCAGACTCATCCTAATGGATTCAGAATGAGTTGCTTTTTGGATTTAAAGAATTACAACAGTACTGTAGCATCAATTGTAATGTAGTGTAAGCCACAGAAAGAATTAATCTAATGACAGTGCATTATTATTATTGTTGTTGTTAATATTATTATTACTATGTTATAAAACCTGAAAATAAAGATGACTTTGTTTGCCCTTTGACATATCTGATGGGAATGTCTACATGTTTCCTATCCCTGAATGTCTTCTCTGCATGATGCCAGAAAAAAGGAGGGGTCTGGAACAGGAGATCCGTTGCAAACAACATTGCACAGGCTGAGCCACGTACCAGGAGCTACAAGAAGAAAAGCAAGCACTTGTATGTAATGTTACTAAACTGCAGCACAATTCATCCTGATAAGAAATTGACTGTTGGAAAACCAGTTTTCTAGAAATAAAAAGTAAAACTATGGAATGCAAAGGCCAAAGAACTTCTGACCTAAAGGTTTAACTGATTCTACTAAAAACCACTTCACACATACAGAATACATACTCCATGAATCAAGATATGTAGGGCAATATTAGTTGGGATCACAATTTATAAAAGACATTTCCTCGCACAAATAAAGGCAGTTTGATCTAGAATGTCTAGCCCTTTCTATCATGTTAATTTCATACTGCTTAACGTCCTGCCTAGGAATGGGTTTTGATAATTTAGTTATGGACCATAAGGGTATGATAAAATCGCAAACTGAAGATCTAAAGCAATCATTCAGTTTAGGTCAATTGATGGAGAATGTAGCAAAGTGCTTTGCACAAAGTGCCCCTCAAGTTTTTCAGGGGAAAAAAAGTCAACACCAATTTGTTTCATGCACTTTACAAATCTGCATTCTCTCTTCCAAAATAGCATCACATACAGGCAAATTTTAAATTTAGTATATCCTTCTGAGGACCATATAAAAATTACAAGATTCAGGTAAGATTTAACATGAACAAGCATTCATAGCCATAAGATCACAGCAATACACAGACACTGGTATCTTTATATAATTTACAGTGATAGGATAAATAGGATCATTGCTGTAATGTAAATAATTTTAAGAAAGACCTGCTGCAAATTAAAATTCTGAAAAGTCATAATGAGATCTAGACTGTATGAAAAAGTAATACAGGCAGCATAACAAATGAGTAGGAGGCTCTTCCACCCATCAATCCCAGCTGTGAAAGGAATTGAGAGGAAACAGATACCAAAATACTAATTGGAATCAGATCGTCAACTTAGGCTGGATCAATGTTTCATTTTGACATACAGAATTGTAGAGCATTTTTTACCATTTTAATAATAGCACTAGAAAACTAACAAAGGGAACTTTCCACCAAACACTTTCTAAGAAAGCATTTGGTGGCAAAGGCTTCACAAGGTTAATCTCAAATATGGATTTATTGCCACAGTGAAAGCCAGAGCAGTTCTGCAAAATCTCTCTCTGACTCACTAGTGGCAGTGTTTCCCCCAGTTTTACCCCTGTAACCTGTCTTTCTAGGATGGCTTCAGTAATAGTGCATTGCCCGGTCTAGGCCAAGATACCTGCCTGCCATTGGCATTTAGATGGGATACCTGTAAATGGATCATGACTAGGACTGCAGGAATCTAAAACTTCCCTGTCTGCACCCAGTAACCTACAGAGCTGCTGGAAGGTAGAGATGCTTTCCCAAGGCCATTCTCTCTTGAGTTAGTATTGTCCTTTTCTCTGTCATGGAAGTTTTGATGTTCTGCCCCATTCCTTGTACATACGTCCGTATGTCCAGCAGAACACCTTGCATCATTTTCTATGTTTAAAAACAAAAAAAAAAGCCAGATGGTTTAGCCATTTTTTTTTGGTAAGCTCCTTAAAGCTTACTAAATACAAGAATACTTTGAAGACCTGTGACAGTGAATCCTAAAGTGCCAGAGAAAAGAACAGAGATTATAAATAGCAATACTCCCTAGCTTACTAATTTGCTCAAAGGAATTCTTTTGCTTATAGGAAGGATGCAACACTAAGTAAAAGTTCCATGAGAAATAAAAGGTTTTGTCAGGCAGCTTGCATTTCTTGAACTATTGACACATAAATGAAAAAGTATCTTCTAAAACTGGACAATTTTAATATTTAGAGGTGCAGTGAGTGAAATGATTTAAAAAATGTGTAGACATTCTGGAGAGAGAAATAATGAAACTGAACTGGATAATCTCTCTCTCTATATATATATGTGGGAAAGAAATATTTGTTTTCCATTTACAATGGAGAAAGAAAAAGGAAAAGAACTGAACTGAAAAAATACATAGCTGTGGGAAGGACATGTTTGTTTTCCATTTAGAATGGAAAACTTCTATTGAATACGCCAGATAACATACTGTTATCCAGCTAGAATTCTTAATATTTTCTAGTAGTGATGCATCAGTCCTGAAGAGACTGCTTAGAAAGAGAGAGGAACTTCTGTAGCCACTTGTAAGTATTGAGTCTGATTTCCCAATATTCCACATGAAAAAAGACAAGGAAAATTGCCAGATCTATCCAAAAGCTAAAAGTTTGACAATACTAACAATGTAATGATTATTGTGTATGAAGAAGGCAGACCTCTATTCAGCATTCGTTAGTATTCAAAGCTTTAATAGCTTCAGTTTAATTTAAAAAAAAATAAATAAATAACATGATAGCATGTAAGAACCACTCCAGGTAAAATGCTCTTCTGAAACATATCTGTTCATTCATGTACATTCCAAATGACAGAAAATGATCAAAATGATCACTTGAACTCCTGGAAACTGAACAGCCTGGAAAACAGCTGACTGAGGATGTCTATGATACAGACTGCAAAATTGTGATTTGATTGGACAGGGGTGCATATCAATCAGCTGTTCATTGTCCTGTGCAATACAAGAATGCAACAAAAGGAGGTGATTCTTAACATGTCATTAAGCTGTGGAGCTCCTTGCCATGGGAAGCTGTACACGATAAAAGTGAATGTAGGTTCATGGGGGGCTAAAGACTGTCATGAAACAGAAATCAAGTGAGGTATGTCAGATTAAAAGATGTTATTTATGGTTTAGGATGTCTCTGACCCACAAATGTTGGAGGCTGGGAGAGGATTTTCAAGAAGAATCACTATATTTGCCCTGTTCTAATATTCTTCCTTAAGCATCTGCTGTTGGTAACTGCTGCTTATCACATAGGCCATTGGTCTGAACCAATGTCACCATTCTTATACTTTTGCAAGCCTATCCAAAGTAGGGTTGTGATGCCATTGATAACAGGCATATAACTAAAGACTTATATTAAGAGCTTACGGCAGGGGTAGCAAACTTTTGGCAGGTGTGCCTGGACTAGGACACAGGACTATTGTCAGTGACAAACAAGTGACAGGAGATTAACCTGCACAGCCCTTGCTCTGTGCTAAACGGCCTGGATGACAGCAGTTGGTATGATAGGAACCTGTGTGCCAAGTGTGTGGCTGAGTGGACCATCCAAAACTGTCTAGGAGGGCATTTTCCCCAGACCTAGTGACACTAGTAAGGGGAAGAAAACAACAAACATTAGTTAGATTAAACAGTAACCAGGGGAATATCAAAAGACTTTTGAAACAAAGAAAGACTCAAGTTGAAAAGTATAAAAGGAGCATAAAAAGTTGCAGTGGTGAAGACAAAGGAGAAGGGTAACAGAGCAGCAATGAAAATCTGTTTTGATATTGCCAGAAGTCACCCTGCTGGCATTCGTCCATGGCTGATGGAGTCACCTCCTGTTGGTGGCACAAGAATGCCAGAGCACAGCAGAGAGGGACCTACACCTCGGTTGTATGTATGTCACCTTGTGGTGTGCTCTCTTACTGTATATGTGCATTTGAGGGCTGCAGGAGGTGGTGTGGAGAGCTACAGTGTGCTTTTGACCCATACATCCTCTGAGAGGGGGTGGGCGTGCATGTAATCGTGTCTCTGTGTGTGTATGTATGTGTTCACAGAACTCTTAAGGATTAGTTACAGAAGGCTGTTTAGAAATTGTAGGTATATGCAGGCGTTTTATAAGTGTTTAGGACAGTGGTTTATCTGTTGCAATTATGATACTGACCCTCAATGTATAGTTCACTGATTACCAATTAATTACGTGGCAATAAACCTCTTCAGTCCTGATTCAATTTAAACTATGTGAATTGAACAATTTTCCCCTGTGAAATCACCAGCTCCAGATGCTGCACTCCTCAACAATAAACTACGTGAGATCATACAGTGTGATAGTGTAGTGATATGACACGAAATCAGTTTCCTTTCTGATACAGGAGCAAGTTATAAGCACCTGGGATCCTACATTCAAAAGAATTGAAAATGTGAATGGGTGATCTGTCTTTCTCACAGGCAGAGGAGACAACCCTTTGTAGATTTTAGGGAGATATTCACTGCAGAGGCAGTACCACTGTTCTCAGTGTAGCACGTGGGGATAAATATCCCTCCCAGTCCAGATGGCTGTATCAAAAGGAGTATCCACTGCATTTAAAGAGGTAATGCAGTGAACATTGCTGACAATATTCTTCCTCTGCTTGAAGCATTTATACGTTTCACAGGAATCACAGGATTCGTCTTGTGGAAGGCATATGATCAATCTGCAGTCTTAACTGTAGCAAACATGCTTTAATATTTAGGTTAGACTAAGAAAACCTAAGAAATAAGCAATTGACACGACAGTACCAATCTCATTTTCTGTGTACAGGCAGGTACAGATTTACTAGTTTGGAGGCAGCAGGGGGATGGAAAAGCTTATATCCTCACTTCCTAAAAGCCAATACAGCATATATATAGCCTGTCACAGGAGGGAGAGAGAGACTGCACCTTCATCTTCATTACTACATCCACAGCACTACATACCACAACAAAAACAGTGGACACAAATAATCTTTTTTTTTAGGGAGCCTTTACACTGATATCTTTTAATTATAGCACAATACTGAATAGCAGACACTATAAATTACCTCAGCAGTTCTACACAGTCTCCTGAATAGTTCTAATGTGAAGGGATCACAACAGCTAAGGCTAGTATTGTAAGGCTGTGATCCTGCCCTTCTAAGCATTTGCAGATTGAATTTAAATTTTTAGACTGTCTGTGTGGATTTTATCACCTGAATCAACTATGTTTCGAACTTAATATTTCATTCAATCAACACTTGGACTTTAGAAGTTTCCCACAGGATTTCACTATAACTTAAATGCAGTTCATTGTAACACAGGCCTTACAAGAAAAAATCTGTTTATTGTACCATGTGAGAATTAAACAAAGAACTGAAATCCTTACACCCAGTAAAAAAGAAGTGAAAAAGCCAGAAGAATGACTGAACACTGAACAGTCTTTTCTCTTTCCTGTTGGACACATTTTTATTGTAGCAGACATTAATTTTCAGTTGTAAATTCTCTACACAATTACTTATCAGTTTGCTAAGTTATTAGGTGGGACTCTTATTTACTCCATTCATATAGTCAATCAGTAAGACTCATTCTTCACCAGCATATTGCAGTTTACAAGGCAAATATTAATCCGTAAAATTCTACTCTGATGAACGTGTATTGTAAGTTAAAATATGATGCACATTAATATGGGAGAGTCTGTGGGTGAATTTTATATGTCTCTAGCATAATTTAATTTTATTAGCCATATATCAAACCATATAATGATAGAAAACACTTGTTAAATAAGAAAAGGTCTACTTGTCATCATAATTACAATTTCAATATTGTTCAGTTTAACTGTACTTCTATACTGCAGATCACTTTCTGAATAAGGAAAAACCACTAGAATCAACATTCTTCTCTTTTTTGGCCAAAGATCCTGCCAAATATTAGGTATTATTAAAGTTTAAAGTAAGCAAATTAGTTTGCTTTGTTAAAATGTGCTATTGGATTTTAAGTCTTTGCCATTTAATTCACGACTGAAGAGGAAGTGATAAGCCTCTCAAGGCTTAGCTAACATGACAGCTTAGTTCTGCCGTTCTTTCTCACTGGTTATATCTTATTCTAACAGTAACCATATTAATTTCAGTGGAAGGACTCAGAACACTTACAAGTAGTCAGCGTGAGTAACAGGAGCAGAATCACCAGCTTCTGTTGGAGAGGTGACATTTGTAACAGAGAACTTCCTGGCATCCAGAGCTTCTCACTTCCTGAAATATTCTAGGAATGTGGAACATTCAATGCTTTGCAAAAGACTTTGAATTTTCCTAGGATAATTCTGGGTGGAAGGCATCTCAGAAAGTCTTTAGTCCAGCCTTTTACTCACAGGAGGTCAGGTCTGATCAGGTTACAGAGGGCTTTAATCAATCAGGGCTTGAAAACCTTCAGGGCAAGAGACAGCACAGCCCTGCTGGGCAACCTGTCTCTGGTCAATACTTGACTGTCCTAGTGGTGAAAAGTTTCTCCTTACATCCAGTCAGACCTTACTGTGTTAAATGTCTCTCATCCTCCCATGATACACTGCTGTGAAGTGCCTGGCTCTGTCTTCTTGAGAGCCCTTTGTAGGTCCTGGCACACTGCCGTTAGGTCCCCAAAGAAGTCCTAGTCCTCATAGGGCACATGCCCCAGACCCTGACCACCCTAGAGGCCTAGGATGATTAGGGACCATTGATGTCAGGGACCAGATCAGGGACCTGTTGATGTCTTTCCTGTATTTGGAGGCTCAAAATTGGATGTGGTATGCTAGATGTGCTGGGTATAAGGGGGTAATCCCTCCCCTCGATGTCCTGGCTGTGTCCATGTGAATACCTCCCAGGGCACTGTTGGCTGTCTCTGCAGCCACGGCACACTGCTGGCTCATGTTCAGTGTGTATCTACCAAGGCGCCCAGATCCCTTCCCGCAGCGCTGCCCACAGCCAGGCAGGCACCAGCCTCTACAGCTGCACATGGTGCTTCCTGCCTGCAGCAGGACTTGGCCTTTGTCCCTCTTGAACTTTTTGAAGTTCCTCTTGGCCCACTCCTCCAGCCTGTACAGGTCCCTAAGAATGGCAGCACAATTTCATTCCTCTACTAGAGGAGTATTTAAGCAATCACTTAAACAGCTGCCCCAAAAGTCATACCTTTCCATGTATCTCGTAAGTAGAATTCTCCCTCATGAAAGCACAGTAAGACAAAAAATGCTATTAAGGGAGTGCGACTCGCTATGAACCAGCTGAAGCAGCACAGGTTTTACTGTATTCAGAAGTCTTTTCAGTCTCTGTCATGCATATTCTTAGGTTATACTTATAATAAGCAGTAGCAGAAAGTGATAAGCAACATCAGCTCTCTCCTGGGTTACTTAGCATAGGCATCATACCAGATGTTGTCTGGAGCATTTTCTAGTATATAGCACTTCCACATGAAGTGTTAAATATATCTAATGCACTCACTTTGTGGAAGCTGGCCAGTGCATCTAACAGAACTTTATATATCTGTGGCTGCTTAGTTTTTCTCACTGTGGAAAACATCCTGTGCATATTACCTCCTTGCTACATTAGAGAATGACTCATTTAGGACCTTTCCACACATTCTGGTTTTAACTTTTGGAAAGTACTAGACAAGAAATTACTAAAAGGAGGGATGGGAAGAAGAGACAATTAAAAATGCTTTCTCCTAGCCAATGACAAACTATTTAAGAGTATTTTATTTCAAAAGTATTTATGCAAAAATTAAAATTCTATATGAACATTTACCTACTCAGATTGTATGAAGTACTTTTCTCATATCTCTTTCTCTCTCATCTCTCTCTCTTCCTCTCTCTCTCACTCAGCAATTACTTCCTCGCCTACCAGTTTTACATGTAAACAAGAAAACCAGGTACTTGCCATTATTTTAAAATAGGTAGGAATACTACAATATTCACTTTTGAAATATATTTTTACAGAGGACCAATGACTGGCCTTCTGTACTGATACTTACTGGGGTTTAAAAAGTTTTAAAAAACACATTCATCACCTTGAAATTATTTTTGTTTCACCAAATGCATTTAGAGATGTTCTCATTTTTGCCAACAGATGTGACAATTTTGTTTTATGCTTTTGAGGAAAATTTTTTGTTCAATATGCCAGTCAAAATTATGGATGCAGAGAAACTAAAAGAGCAAAATGACATAGCATGAGTTTCATTTCTTTTCAGTAATGTTGTAATAGCATTAAAAAGCTTCTCACTGTCAGGTAGTAAATCTGGGACTTGAAGTATGACAGACATTTGTGGTCCAAAAAGCAAGGCCAAAATTAAAAAGCAGCTTTCAAACACTGGATGCAAAAGAACCTCTTGCTCACAGATTGCAGCAGCAAATAGATTTTGGACGACCAGCTGGATGATGAGTAGGATTCCCTAATGGTCCTACCTTGAGGACTGTTCTTAACAATTAAAACCGTTTGCTTTTATTGTTTTTGACAAGCATAACAGTCTAGTAACAGGTGTGAGAGTCTGCTTAGAAGGAAAGAACAAGAGAATGAAGATGCCACAAAAATCTGGCAGGCTGGACAGAATAATTTTCTTCATCATTTTGCTCACATTCCTGTAGGCGCCAAATGTGAGTCTAAAAGTGAAGCAATACCTTTTACTTAAAAATAATGCTTGTTTTGCAGTTTTGGACAAGGTGATCTGTGACCAAATATTGGCTGGATTTATGACCATCTGCCGTGCAACAGTGAAGCAGTTGTCAGGATTAATACCATTTTAAGAAAAAAAAAATCTATGGAGTTTTGGTTCTTTGACCTTTCAACTGCCAACACTACACACACCACTTAGCGTTGACATAAAGCTTTGCAACAGCACAAACTTAAATAAATAAGAACAAAACCGATGACTAACCAAGAGAGAAGAAAGACCTGGCAGTCTAAATCAGAAATTGTTGTGTCAAAGTTTTTTATTTTCAAGGGTAGATCCAGACTATTCTTTAGAAATAGCATCTGAGTTTTCAGTTATTTGATAAAATACAACCTGAGACTTCCAATTCCAAAGTATGGCCCCTTTCCAAACAGGCCAAGTAAGCAGCTTGACAATATTCATCCTTGAATGTGTCAGGTCTAATTTTTTTTTCCCTATCAGAAAGTGCGTTTTTTCCTTAAATCCTTCATCTGTACACACAATCATACATACATAACTGAGTCCCATTTGCTTCTCATTTTTAACAGGGGCATTATTTTAATTGGCTGCAGTGTAATTTATATTTTTCTAATACTGCATGATTAATGTATTCTGCAGCTACAGTGAAGAAAAAAAACAGTGGCATTCTAGGTAAATATTCGTGTCAAAATCAGAGGTAATTCTGATTTCAGCCATTTCACTAGCAACTTGAGACAGAGTAGGACCCTTTCAGGGAATCAGCACAGTAAGCTAACAGTCACTGAGTTTGACAATGTTCTCAACATCATAATCATCTTCCCATTATTGGATGGGATCGTGAGATGAATTCAGATTATTGCTATTGTCAGGGAATGATTTCTCTAGTACTGCTCTTAGTATATATATCTTTACCAAGTGTAATTCTGAATAATTCAACTTTCAAAGGCGTGCCAATCTTTGGTTCCTCAGAGATTAACAGGCACTGCAGTTAATGCTATAGGATTCCGCTTCCAGGGACTTCAACTGAACTTTAATGCACTTTCTAATAGCATTACTTGACTTCAGAAATCTACTCTTCTCTCATACAAACTCTTCTCTTCCTCCTCTGTGAATGCTGATGTTAGCAGCAGCAGCAGCAGTAACTAAAATGCTACACTGCTTTTTCTGATGAAGGCAAGACCAGAGACATCTGGCTCACAGAGGCATTTTGAGTGGATTTGTCGGAAAGTACTTTTACTAGAATATGGAAAGGCCCTTAAGGTACACTTATTGTACAATGGGAGAAGTTTGTATTATGAAAAAGTGCCCAGAATCCATGTTGATTTTTAATGACTTCTTTGAGCCTTCAAAGCAATAAAGGAACCAAACTGGATTAGATTTCGAGATGTCTTCTAGTGTTCTGGTGAATTTCTAATATGACAAAGTAAATGCTGGAAACTGTCACATTAGCCTTAGCCCCTCAAGTATTGATTTTATTTTTAAAGGAAAACTACGACTTGGTATAAGCTGTAGACTTCATTTAGTACAAATACATATCAAACTGCAGGCTCAAATCTACTTGCACCCTGGAGAGTCTCAAAGCCTATATGAATAATATTTTTAACATCTCTGAGTCTCAGAGTAAAGGCATGAATCAAAGACACTTCTTTAGTAGTGCTGACATTTTTAGATTCAAAAAAAGACAGTTTCAATCCTATCTGTAACCAGAATAGATTCGGTAAACAAAACAGTTTATTTTTCTTTCGGTGGATAACAGGAAGGAAAAGTTGTAGTATTCCATTATAAAAGAATAAAGGAAACGAAAAAGTAAATAGCCTAAGATGGAAAGGATTTCTAGTTCGGTGCAGGTCAAACAAATAAATATCCAGAAAACTTTATAATCATCTGGATCTATAAAATCAGGCTAGACGTCCAACAGCAATAGACTTGAATGATTGCTACAAATGTTGGGATTTGCCGTAACAGAAAGAAAATACTCCATATGGGTTTTCTAAGTAAAGTTGTTGTTACTTTACTGAATGATATCATCATAGCTTAAGCAGAGATTATATATGAGTCAGAGATCTTGACATTGTGCACGTATGCAGATACGCACCAATTCCTTCATCCTGTACACAGGCAATTGTACTGGACATTTCCTAGTGGCCTGGTGCATATCAAGAAATCTTTGGTGTTCAGAACACAAATGTTGCCCTCTGTCCTAGTTGTCCTAGAAAAAAATGAGCCCTTCAAATACACATGTAAGAATGAGAGAAAACAGATTTCTGCTCTTGCAACACTGGGCTTCTGCAAATGCATCAGCCTCAAAGAAGTCTGAGGGAGAGGAGAAAGTGTAGAAAATAGATGCATGCAGCAAACATTAATTTGTAATTGGTAAACAGTGTTTCTTTGAGTGACATTTTGCAAGAAGGATAAAATCAAGAGTTAACCATTGTTGTCACAAATTTAGCTAGCAGAAGAAGCAGAATTCTTTCATGACAGGAGCTATGTCTCAAACCCCAAAACAGCACAAACATGTATTGCATGTGTTCACAAGCAAGCAAATTTTTAGCAAAGAGGAAATGTACAGTCATCCCCAGTGAACTCTGTTGTTTTTATAAAGTTGACTTTCAAACATTGACCATGAAATTCAGAGCTAAAAGAGCAATGTCCAGGTCTGTGATTTTAAGTCTGTCTGATACCAGATCCTGTACTGCTAAATCATTAAGGTAAAGTAAATGATACTTGTGTCAGAGGTTAAAAAGCAACTACTGCCAGTATCTTAGTGATGGCTCAGGTGATATAGACAGTCCTGTCGTGGTTTAGCCCCAGTCGGCAACTAAGCACCACGCAGCCGCTCGCTCACCCTCCCCCTCCCCGGTGGGATGGGGGAGAGAATCGGAAGGGCAAGAGTAAGAAAACCCACGGGTTGAGATAAGAACAGTTTAATAATTGAAATATAATAATAATAATAGTAATAATAATAATAATAATAATAATAATAATAGTAATGAAAAGGAGAACGAGAGAGACAAACAAAACCCAGGGAAAACAAAACAAGTGATGCAACCGCTCACCACCCGCCGACCGACACCCAGCCAGTCCCCGAGCAGCGATCGCTGCCCCCCGGCTAACTCCCCTCGGTTTATATACTGAGCATGACGTCATATGGTATGGAATAGCCCTTTGGTCAATTTGGATCAACTATCTTGGGCTGTGCCCCCTCCCAGCTTCTTGTGCACCTGGCAGAGCATGGGAAGCTGAAAAAGAAGTCCTTGACTAGTCTAAGCACTACTTAGCAACAACTAAAACATCAGTGTGTTATCAGCATTCTTCTCCTACTAAATCCAAAACACAGCACTATGCCAGCTACTAGGAAGAAAAGTAACTCTAACCCAGCTGAAACCAGGACAATACTAATCCCATCCAGTGAAATAAAAGTATGTTGAATCCTATGTGGAAAGATGCACTTTAAAGGTTAGGAGTTATGAATCAGGATTTTGGTCAGGGGATGAAAGGTTACATGTGGCTAGTTAAAGGGTTTTGCTTCAACTTGTTCTGTGTTCAGATCCAACCTATATACAGACTCTATGAAATGCTTTCCAATGCAACCCAGACAGAAAAACACATATTACACTAGAAATGTGATTCTTCTATAACGTCTGCTCCTGTTCTTCTGTGGGATGTTTACAAATTAATGTGTATTTTGGTAGCCTTTTAAAAAACTTATATCTGAAGTGAAATATTAACAGAACTCTGCGAACAGTGCATGTTTCTTTGAACTTTGTTGCAACTACCAAATTCAAATGTATTGCCTTTAAAACAAATTCCAACAATTACTGGAATAAGAATTAACATGAAGAAATCACATGACATCACATTTCAGATGTCACATGATGGTTTTAAAGTCAGACATATGTTCACATTGCTTTTGCAATAATATTCAATTTCTGAGTCTCTAATTTGGTTATTTTGAATTGGTCTAATTTCAAAACTGCCAATAGACACCTGCGGTGAGGTGAGAGAATGGTTTCTCATAACACTGGTAAGTCTTATGACTTACTGTGAAAGTGAGAAGACTGTGAAAAGTATTCATGAAATGCAATTAATTTAGATTAATTTATCTGCCTTTATTTAGCGAATGCTTTTAAAGTCACTCTCAAAGAGTTGTTATTAGCTTGAATAACCAATCTTATTTTTTAAAAAGAGAAAAAAAAGAAGTTAATGGCTAAATTTTGACTGTTCCATTGTAAAAAAGAAATTAATGTTTTAGTGTAGATACTAGAGTCTTCTCAGAAAAATCAATAAAAAAAATTTAAAAAATCCTCTACCAAAAACTAAGCATAAGTCTCTGTCTTATTTTTAGCACTGCAGCCTGTTCCATTATGGTCCATTTTGACTGTGATTATCAGGAAAATACACCACCAGTTTAAAATTTGATTGAAAATTCAACGTTCTTTGTTTACAGGTGCTGGAACAACAGAGCATGCAAAGATATATAATTATAGAATAATTATAACAAAAGGTTTATGGCTTTCCAGGAACTGTCAGATGTCTCAGGCATTTAGCTAAATAATAGCTATAATGTGTAAGTATACATGCACCTTTATATATAATAACTATAAATAATAGTTTTGTGTGAGTTGGCAGAGAAAGAAAAGAATTATGCCAACACCAGCCATTTCACTGGAATGAAAAAACAAAACTAAACCAAACAGAACAGAACAAAACCAAACCAAACAAAACAAAACCCTACTGATAAAATAAATAAAAGAGGAATAAAACAGCCAAAACAATGACGGGCTTTTTTGTGAATAAACACATTATAAGTTGCACAATCAAATTTATAGGAATGTATTCACTTCTGCAGTTAGCCAGTGCACATATATAACTAACCAGGGTTTTCCTTAGTAAAGTTTTATTCCCTTAGTAGAAAAAAGACATGTATTTGGTGAATTCCACCAGAATTTTTCTACTTTCCAAAATTCCAAGTAGCTACCAAAATACTTATTTACGAACCTGATTGCTTTCTACTTTAGTACTTGTGTTAAGTATAGCAAGTCATTGTTTTGCACAAGGAGGTGCTGATTTATTATGATCCCAGTAAGAAAGGCACTGAGACTCTGTAAAGTATCATTCAAAATGCCATTTATTAGCACTTATTATTTATTATTAACACTATAAAGAAAGGATAGTAAAAGTAATCTTATGTCCCTTCAGATGCTGGGAACCCTAAGTTGTGCCTCCAGTCATGGTGCAGCACACTTATGAAGGTCCTATTCATGAAGGGTTACCCTGTTTTGGTCATTCAAGTTATTATAGGATTTTTCTTCAATTGAAACAACTCTGTTCATCATTTCTACTGTCAAATGCACAGACCTGAATACCCAAGCTGCATGTGCAGCACAGCATAGGCCTGCTCCTACTCAGGTTGACAGTTATGTGGGTCACCAGCTCCTCCATGTACAATGGTCTTCCAGTCAGGATCATTCCAGTCATGGACACCTCAATACTTCTTTAACGAAGGGCAGCTTCAGAATGCGGTCTGATATGTCCTCTGAGCTTCTTCCTCACTTCATTTTATGCTTCTATGCTGCTTTTGTAAAACAAAGATGCAATATTTTCCTTCCACGCACCATTCTGCATCTGCTCCCAACAAAGGATGAAGTCATTACTGAAATTTTAGGTGTTAATGCAAGATGCAAATTCTTAGTTTTGATCTATTGTTGGTTTTGATACAGACAGTTCAATTCTAGGCAAATTCATTCTTTGCAGACAATATTCCACACTATCCTCACACACACATTGCAAACAGTAGTCAGGGAATAATTGAATTATCTTCTTATTTTACCAGCTCCATCACATTAACACATCTCTAACATTCTACTGCAACATTTCATTAAACATAAGAAATATTGTAACAGACATCAGGCAAATAACATTTTCGTCTTATTGATTGGAAATTTCAAATTAGGAATCCTGAATTACTAACCAGAATTGCAATAAGGTGCATTAAGAATCCAGGCTTTTCTCAACATTACAAATATCTTTTGATTCTGTTCTGTTTTATCCTTGAGAAAAGCTATCAAGATTTTCCTGGTTTATTCTGGTTTATTTTATCCTTAACAAAAGATACCAAGGGTTTCCCTCCTACTTCTGTTTCACCTAAGAATCTTAGTTACAGATGTCAAATTACCTGAATAGGAACCAAGCAGCTAAAAGTGCTATAGCTGTCACAGTAGCCCGAGCTGGATTGGCACTTCTTGTTGGTCATAAGTCTCAGTAGCACTCAAACGGCTGAAAAGCTGTCCCACTTTAAAAGA
>VYZW01045864.1:5669-16391 GCA_013401315.1 Balaeniceps rex
AAAATAATACTGGCAACACAACTTAGCTGTCTCTGTTCTTAAACCAGGCCTTGACTCTTGCTGGTACTCCACGCCTTTTTACAGACCTGAGAGCAGAGGAGGTCCATAATTTCAGCAAAGTTAAAATCTTTGTCAAAGACCTCAAAGAGCCTTAGTATAACTAAGAATTAAGTGTGGGCCAGTCTCTCCCTCTCTTTCTTGCCTTTTTTTTTTTAATAAAAAAAAGAGCTATGGCCCCCCTCAGTACTGACATAAAGTTGTGTTGTTATCAATATCATGGTAGTTAACATTAAGTGGGAAGTTGTTATTTCACTTAGTGTAACTCATTAGCAGTAAACCAGCCCCCGTACATTTACTTATCTATAGTGAAATAAACACATTGCAGCAGTTGTGACTGTTACAGTTACGACTGAAGTGAAACTTCCCGTTACAACTCCCACTTTTATATCTAATTATAATGTTCTTAATCTCGTACAAACTTTGCTTGGCTGAAACATTGTATTTGCACTCATTTGAGAAAAGCATTCATTGTTTTATCAGTCAAGAGTAATGTAGTAATTTCTATTTGATACCAATATCCACAGAATCTTGTCTTCATATTATATATATTATGTTTACATATATAGCTTGTTATTATTTTATATGAGTACATATAAATATTTAGACATGCATACACAAGCACATAAACTGATAAGGAAAAATATTTCAGCATTAGGCTTTCAAAGAATTATGAAGTTAGAACAGAGTGAAAGGTTCACAATGAAACTNGGCAGCCCTTGCGTGCTGTAACTGCTTGTCATTTGTCCAAGATTTGCTCCTTCCTGTGGTTTCTTTGGAAAAGGAAGTGCTTTTCTATCACCGCTTTGCAAGGTGCTATCCATTAGACAGAGTGACATTTATACCTGTGCCCAGAGCAACACCTTCTACACTTGGNACATATATAGCTTGTTATTATTTTATATGAGTACATATAAATATTTAGACATGCATACACAAGCACATAAACTGATAAGGAAAAATATTTCAGCATTAGGCTTTCAAAGAATTATGAAGTTAGAACAGAGTGAAAGGTTCACAATGAAACTTAAAACTTTACTGGCTATAAGATTTCATTACTAACACACAACTCAGTCCAATACTTTGCTCAGGCCAGGGTCAATTTATTTTTAGCAGGAGGGATGGTCTTGTAGTTAAAATATGAGTGAGAGTAAGGTTTGATTTTCAACACAAACACTTCACATTGCTGAGTAGCTCCTCAAAAAAAAAAAAAAGGCATAAGGTCTGTTTATTGGCAAGAATGTAACCTTGCTAAATTCAGTGCAACAACTTTGGATTTGCCTTGATCTGCTGTGTATATGGGAAGGATCTATGTGTTTGCTTCTTCATGTTGTTTCTTCCACTGCACAATATCACTACTTTATTCTTCTACTGACATTGCAGGGGAGACGTGGCTGTGAAATAATAGCTCATCCATGCACCAGCCAGGATTATTTCTTTAGATACAGATGTTGACATGGTTAGATTCTGCGTCCTCTCTCCTTTCCCATGTGAGTGCGTTTGTGCCAATGAGCAGGTTTTCGGAGAAGAGGGGATGTTAATGCACACACAGTTGCACCAAGTTCCTGAATAATCATCTTGGAAACAACTCTGCAGTTTCAGGAGTCATCTCCTCAGGCAGGAGGCAGGAATGCTTCCTATTTTAGTCAGCTGCAGAGCCCGAGGTGTGAATGAAGAGAAAAAAGTTCTTGCGATAGTAGACACAGCACACAGTTAACATGAGCAAATCTCACAACCAACGTACATTTACAGACTCATTTGCTGAAGGGATCAACTCTGAATAACAAATACCTTTCTAAACTTTATTTGTAAGTGGGACGTACTTTCTAGATATCTAGAAACATAAAGTAGGTACAAACAAAGCAGGTCTTAGAAAGACAAAAAACAGAAAGAGGAAAAGCAGGTGGGTTTTTCCCTGTTAATTGCTTAACACTCTTCACTAAATAATTTACTGTTATTAAAAAAGATATCTTGAGCTAATAAAACTACATAAAAGTTGATGACTTTGCTGATAGATCTTATATGTGAGAAAACTTGAGACGGGAAAATGAGTCAGTATCTCTCTCATGCAATAAGGTTTCAAAACATTCATCATCAGGAATTAGGTTCTTGCGCCTCTGAAGCTATTACACAAATCTGTGACATTTTCCTCTTAAGGATTTTGGAAAAATATATACACACATTGAAATTTTACTTCTGCCATCGGTTCCCTCCCCTGCATACTGGGGAAAACAATACTTCATGAGCAGAGACGTTTTAAGGTCCTTTTATGGAAAGACCATTGTGCCCAGTATTGTGCTAATATTTTCTTAATCTAAGCAGATGTTTAAACAAAGTTGTAAGACTGCAGCATCCACGGCTGCTGGGAATTGCCCTGTTCCAAGGCAGAATCATGGAAAGTTGCCATAAGGAATTATTCCTCTGCGAAAATGAAGCATAGGTTTGGAGGTGACAGACTACCCCTGAGGAGAAACAAGGAACCCCTGGAGAAGTTCTTTTCTTTGGCACTTGGCTTTATATGAGTTAGAAGACCCCCTGGGTCTTCTGCAATTTTTCCAATGGGTGGGAAACACAGTTAACATTTAGGAAAAGCAATTTTTGACTGCCAAAACTGCAGTGTCTGACAGTTTTGCATCCAAGCAGAACTGATGAAAATCCAAATATTTGTGGATTTTGCTTCAGATGCAAATATTTTGTATAGCTTCAATCCCAAATTGAAGTCCCAATGGAATTTTGATTAAAACTCCTGATATTCATACTTCAGTGTTTCCCTCATTTCAAATAATATCTGAGCTGAATATTTCTTAATAACTTTCTGAGTGGATATACATGTCAAAAATATTTTAGCTTAGTACATGTTTATAACATGGTATGTGTATTTTCAAAGCCGCCTTCAGCAAGGATTTTTATGCAGGGTGTGTTTTATGGCCAAAATAACAAGCAGAAAAGAAAGATGATGATTTGCCAGGAGGTGTCATTCAAACAACCAAACTGCACACTTCTTGGCCTTGGGTCAATCGTGCTATCAATTGCTTTATACAAAATCGAACTCTGGAGCAAAAAAAAGTCACAGCTTAAAACAACAGTCAAGCTTGTGGTACTGTTTGGATTAGTAGAAAGGATGTTGCTGAGGCTGAATAAGTATCACTGTCTTCTGTCAGCTAAGTAGACAAGCAGAAATGGCAGAGCTGATTGTTGGAAGGAGAATTATGTGTGAAGTGATCTCATTTTTTAAAAAAAAATCTCTGTATTTTGTTTAATATATTCGCATTACAGATACGAGCCTTCATATCAGTTCTTTGAAGCACAAAGATCAGGAAAGTTCAGCTGTGTTGTCCTTCTTGAAAATCCAGAAAGCTTTCAGCAAGGTTTCCTTACCAATGCCTGCTAGAGAAACTAAGCTGCCATGGGATGAGAACCGAAACTGTGACATGACTAAATAACTGATTAAAAGCTAGGAAAGAAAAGGTTAGGAGCAAAAGGTGGAGGGAATTCATGAGTGAAATCCTGCAGATCTGTGTTCTGGCCTGTGCTGTTCAACATGTTCATAAGTGATATGGAAAAAGGAGTGAATAATGAGGTGGCAAGGTACACTGATGATAGTAAGTTATTTAGGGTGGTAAGGACAAGGGCCTCTTCATGGTGGAAGAAGGACTTGACAAGATTAAGTAACTGAGTAAATGAAAGATATTTGATGTAGGTAAATATAAAATAATGCATAAAAGAAAAAACAATTCTAATTTTATGTATTCAATGGTGGGCCCTGAGGTCTGTTGCCACTGTCTTTTATGAATGAGATCTTGGCATTACAATACACACTTCCATGGAGATATCATCTCAATGTGCAGAAGTAGCGAAGAAAATAAATCAGATGTTAGGCACTGAGAGGAAACAGAGAACAAAAAGTACATATGATTATGCCACCATACAGCCTGTGGTGGTGGTGTCTGGAACAGTGCATGCAGTTCTGGCCTCTCTGCCTCCACAAGGATGTAACAAAGCTGGAAAAAGGTCTGGCAAAGAAGAGCTGTCAAAGTAGGGCACAGCTTCTGTGAAGAGTGGCTGAGGAGAGCAGGAGACACCTGACAAGAGACACTGTACTGCTCTTTAAAATCATGCTTCTCCTACAGAAGTCAAATAGGAAATAGACACCCACTGTCTCTTCTAACACAAAGCCAGTCAAAACAGAACAATGAGACCTTATATGAAACTAGTGGGTGGCAAGTGTGAAAGAAACAAAGGATATATTTCCTCCGTAAATCAACGGTGAACTGTGGAACACCTTGTGACTGGATAATTTGGACACTAACAGTTACTTAGGTTGAAAAACCTAGTGGAAAAAGAAATGAAATAAAACCCTACTGAAGGTACGTAAACACAAAAAAAGCAGTTCCAGACTAGAATACTCCCTAAACTACAAATAACTGGGGACTGAGGTTGTATTTTGGGGAAATATTACTGCAGACTTGCCCTGTTCTTGCTGCCTTGCCTAGACGTCTGCTACTGACACTCTTGGAGACAGGATACTCAGCTAGATGGACCTTCGGTGGGGCCCAGTTGAACTACACTTATATTCTTGTGTTTTCGACTCATGATCTATGTTAGCTTGGTTACACCTCAGTGGAAAAGTGAACCTTTAACTAGGAAAAGTGAAATGCTCCTCCCCTCCCCAAACAACAAAAACCCAACAAGTGTTTCTGGCATAATTCTTGTATAAATTTAGCTGAATAATGATTTACAATCAGAAAATAGTTTGATGGTCACAAATGTTTCCTTGAGCATTTGAATTTCACATGGAAAAACAAAGTCAACTAGTGTGAATCTTTCCCTCCATGCTCAATAAACTCATCTTTGTACTTCTATTCTGCATCAAATCACTCCAGTGTTTTTAATCCTGCTCTTAGAAAAGCCACAGTGTACTTCCATGGGTTACTGTAAAAACTTTTGTTTCTTTCCATTTGCTGTTTTTTACTAAAATAAAATCATCTTGTGTCAAACTAGTTTGAGACACACTGTTAAGTCACATCACAGAAAGCTACATTAAGGCATTACTTGGGCAATATTCCTTATCCAATCTTTCTGCAAGCCTCTCCCCTGTATGAAAAGAACTTGACCTGGCAATCACAAAGCATACAGGAATGACTCAGTCCTGGAGAGTGTACAACAAACAGGAATAGCAGCACTGCCATCAATCCTGACAAAAATAAGAAATTCAGAGTCGTTGAAATGACAGACATGAACACTGTTCTTGCAGAAGAGATAACAATGCTACCAAGCAGAAAGAAGAGCAGCAAGAGCAACTGCTGCTAAACACAAGGGGATTTTTGACAGGCTGTGACGATAAGGAGTTCTCAGCTGGCAGGCAGACAGAACACATCCCTGCAGAACATCTTTAAGTCAGGGGATGCCTGTTAGCCAAAGTGCATGCAAAGGAATAGTGTGATGCGAAACAGGAGTGAAAGATAGAACTCATGTGGCAGAAGCCATCATCAGGGATGGAAATTTTAAAAAGTAACACAGCCATGTGCCACTGTGAAGTCTGTACTTGAACTTTTCCTAGCCAAAGTTGTCTGCTGCAGCAGAATCTATTCCCAGCATTTCTGATGTTCCATGTTTATGCTAACTGTGCCATCAATCACAGAAAAACTCAAAAATTGTTAGGAAATCCTGGGTTATGAAGCTCTACTCCACCAGTTCTAATTTCACTGTCATCAATGGGAAACATTTGCACTTACTATTTTTTCAGCTGCAAATGCTTTTTATAGAAGCTAAACATAATCCAATACGATTTTCTTTGGGTTGTTGCTTGGAGAAAAGACAGGATATTTTGCTTTTCCCTTCTGTCTTAAAATGAGAAAGTAATTTGAAGATCTCAATATCTTTCAATATAAAAAAGAAAGAGAGAGGGAGAACCAAAAGGAAGAGTCTACCACCAGCAACTACTTCCTTCTCAGTTCTAACAATAATTATTTAAGGTCTAGAAAATTTGTTAACTGTGAGATTCCCCTAGAGCTCTGTATCTCTAGCTTATCAGAAAGAAATTACAGGGTCACTTGATTACAATCCATGGGGAACATAACTCTGGTAAGAGAAAGATACAAATATACAGCAACCTTCAATGGCTGGAAGCTCAAGAAAAACAATCTGAAAGACAGAAATCTAATTGGCCATTGAAATAACCAATGTGATAAAGGTTTTCTTCCAGGAAATTTTAAGCCAAGGCTGGGTATTTGATCGAGTGCACCCTCAGCAAGTTTGCAGATGACACCAAGCTGAGTGGGGCAGTTGACACGCCTGAGGGACGGGATGTCATCCAAAGGGACCTGGACAGGCTGGAGAGGTGGGCCTGTGCAAACCTCATGAGGTTCAACAAGGCCAAGTGCAAGGTCCTGCACTTGGGTCGGGGCAACCCCCGCTATCAATACAGGCTGGGAGATGAGGGGATTGAGAGCAGCCCTGCAGAGAAGGACTTGGGGGGTACTGGTGGATGAAAAGCTGGACATGAGCCAGCAGTGTGCGCTTGCAGCCCAGAAGGCCAACCGTATCCTGGGCTGCATCAAAAGAAGCGTGGCCAGCAGGTCGAGGGAGGTGATTCTGCCCCTCTACTCGGCTCTGGTGAGACCCCACCTGGAGTACTGCGTCCAGCTCTGGAGCCCTCAGCACAAGAAGGACATGGAGCTGTTGGAGCGGGTCCAGAAGAGGGCCACAAAAATGATCCGAGGGCTGGAGCACCTCTCCTACGAGGACAGGCTGAGATAGTTGGGGCTGTTCAGCCTGGAGAAGAGAAGGCTGTGGGGAGACCTTATTGCAGCCTTTCAGTACTTGAAGGGGGCCTGTAGGAAAGATGGGGACAGTCTTTTTAGCAAGGCCCGTTGTGACAGGACAAGGACTAATGGTTTTAAACTAAAGGAAGGGAAATTTAGGCTAGATATAAGGAAAAAATTTTTTCCAATGAGGGTGGTGAAGCACTGGAACAGGTTGCCCAGAGAGGTAGTGGAGGCTCCATCCCTGGAAACATTCAAGGTCAGGTTGGACGGGGCTCTGAGCAACCTGATCTAGTTGATGATGTCCCTGCTCACTGCAGGGGGGTTGGACTAGATGACCTCTAAAGGTCCCTTCCAACCCAAAGCATTCTATGATTCTATGATTCTATTTAGCTAGAACACACCTTTGATTCAATGCAAGCTCTTGAGCTTCAAGCAAGAATTCTGTCAGTAAAGTCCTGTATCATTGAGGGCCTGAAAAGCAATGTGTTCCTTTTATAGGTAGAGAAAGGTAGGACCCCTAAAGTGAGTCATACTTGTGATTGAGAATTGGCACCCAGCCTGGCAGAATCACCTGTCAAATGGGTTTTTGGGAAGGGGCCACCTTGAGCCAGTTCTCAGGGGTCTCAGGCAGTGAAAACAGCAATCTGAAGCACACACTTTCAAAAGCCCTTGGTGGTGGCTTGAGTACTCCTCAGGTCAGAGGTCTAGCTCCAAATAAGAAACTCCAGCTTGGTGTCAATCCTTTTCTGTTTCAAGAACAGCTCACCCTGGCAATACATGATCTCCTCTTTTTCGGACGCCACAAGGGCAACCTTCTGTGCACACCCAGACATCAGCTTGATCAAACTGAAACAAAGAACTTCCTGAAATCATAGGAAATCAGAGCTCTGATCATCCTTCTTGCAGAAGACAGTGTCTCCATAAGACAATCGGAGATATGAGATGGGATTTCTCTGATCCTGTTCTCCCTGAGGGCTTCTCCTTATTCTACCATAGCATGCCTTGAAGTGTATTTTTACATCCCAACTGTTGATGCTTTTAGTCAGTTCCTCACCTAACAGAAATATGAAAATGCCCTGTCTGAAAGGATGGATTTGGCCAGATACCAGTGTCTTTTTTCTTTTTTTTTTTTTTCTGTCCCTGGCAGCCTCTGATTTACTATTTCCAAGAGCCTACTTTGGCTTCTGGAAGAGCTCTGTTTTGCTACGTAGCAACATCAGGGAATAACGTGTAATAGGTTTGCAATGATGATAATTCCAAATTTTGCATTGCAAGACCAAATGTGGGACAATGGTGACTTATATATGATCCTAAATTGTGTCTGTCTAGTTTGGTGATCTATGCTAGGTGAATTTGCTGAGGTATGGTCTGTTCTATACCACAAGAATACCTGATTAAAATATACTGCCACAACTGGTTTTAGATATCTCTTTTCCTTGTCTCTCTTTAAAGAAGTCTTGAAGATGGGGAAATTGAGAATATATTGAAAAATTTTTGCCTTGAAAAACAAAATATTTAAAGCAAATTCATTTGAACAGGGCACTGGGAGATGCCACAGAGCTCTTCTGATATGAGCTGCTGGGATTCCCAGACCTAACTCTTTTTACCTCAGCATTTATCTGCAGTTGAATCCTCCATAATTCTGAGTAGTTCACTCTTCCACTTCCCATCCAAAAAATAATTAAAGAAAAAAAAATCTGTTCTGAAGAAGGTTATGATGCAGGCTTCCCACCATCACAGCTATGTGCTAACTTCAGCAGGGCTTCTGGGTTTTGCGCTTAAAGCACGCTGACATTTGATGATGCCTCTGTGAACAACTGGCATGATTTGCGATCTGCTCTTTGGGCAGGCGAACGGCAGGCGAACGCAGGCAGTGCACTTAGCAGGTGGGCGCCTGTCCTCGCAATCCAAATCCCTGGCTGATATAAGAGAGCTGGTGTATCGCCATTTCTGCTCTCTTGGCTGCTGATACCACCACCTTCTTAGTTATTTATTTTTAGCTGGGACTGAGAGTAAAGTGGCAAAGCAAGTTACCCAGCAGATTCACATATAGATTGCTACCAGACTGCTTCTTGGAGTTTGTCATGCTCAATATCACCTGTGGACTGCTATCATGCAATGTAAGAAAGGAAGGGAGGAATGAAGGAAAGACAGAGGATATTAAAAGCAACACCACCACATATGACTTTTCAGATCCAGGTTCTGATTCCCTGCACTGTTACACTAATGTGTAAGCAAAGTGCATTTACATTTCATTCACATTCAGTACACATGACTGGAGAATGTAGTCATTCATTTTCAGCAAGGTTATTTTGCATGTAATTGCCATCCTTGGCCAGAACTTTTCATGCATGGAAATCAAAAACCAAAACCAAAGAAAGGCAGGAGAAACAGAAAAAGATACAAACATGTGCCCTGCCCAGCTCCATCACTTGTGTTTTCTTTAGCACTCATCAAGGTGAAGAGGAGACTGAGTCACATTCCTGCAAATCTGCAAAATGCTGTTGAATTCATTGAATCAGGTTCAAATTTTGGGATTCTATGTGTCACAAGATGACTGAAGCTCACAAAAGTTGGCTCAGTTTCAGAGTCTCAGAACATGGAATATAGAAGTATGCCTAGTCATATTAGGAACAAGCTTCTAAGGACAAACTGAAAGCACACAACAACCCGAACTCTTGCTGGGAAGGGAGTCATTATTTCCTCCTTACTGCTCTGGTGCGAGCCCTGAAATGGCTGAAGTCTCTGGGAGTAGGAAGCTTGCTGTTGACATCTATTGATGAAGAGGGAGAAAAGCAGCTCAGTCTGGCCTGAATACACCACGTATCAGAGGTTGTATGGGGCTGGGAGCCCTTTAAAAGCAGAATCTGCTGGTGAACAAATGGAAAGGACTGAAACAGCCCAAACTTATTTTTGTCTTTTTTTGTGGTCTCATTTGCTAAAACTGCTTCTGAGTAGGGATCTATTCTGAGAATCTGTCATGGCTTAACCTTAGCCAGCAACTAAACACCACACAGCCACTTGCTCTCTCCCTCCCTCCTGGTGGGATGGGGGAGAGAATCAGAAGAGTAAAAAAGTGAGAAAACTCGTGGGTTGAGATAAGAACAGTTTAATAATTGAAATAAAGTAAAACAACAACAACAACAACAACAACAATATACAAAGCAAGTGATGCACAATGCAATTGCTCACCACCCACTGACCGACGCCCAGCCAGTCCCTGAGCAGTGATCACTGCCCCCGGCCAACTCCCCCCAGCTTATATACTGAGCATGACGTCATACGGTATGGAATGCCCCTTCAGCCAGTTTGGGTCAGCTGTCCTGGCTGGGCTCCCTTGCAGCTTCTTGTGCACCTGGCAGAGCATGGGAAGCTGAAAAGTCCTTAACTAGTATAAACACTATTTAGCAACAACTAAAACATCAGTGTGTTATTGACATTATTCTCATACTAAGTCCAAAACACAGCACTATACCAGCTACTAGAAAGAAAATTAACTCTATCCCAGCTGAAACCAGGACAGTATCCACCCCTTATTCTATACCATCTATGTCATCCCTAGGTCCTACACTTTCCAATACATTCCAATTAATCACCACCACCTTTCCTATATTTTGATATATACACACAGATATCATTCCCTTAGTATATGGGCCATCTCTCTAAAACATCTGTTGAGTTCATTCAGTCCATGACTTTGGACTCCATCTGTCATAACAGTCCTTCAGGGAAGGAGAGATGGTGTGTGGTGTTGGATTGTTGCATACTGAAGCCAGTTCTGGTTCCATTATCGCAGTGCTTGTCCGGTTCTATCATCACTGCACTTTGCTCGGTTCCATCAAAGTTCATTCTTCATTAATCTGGTTGATTCTTACTGTGATACCATTTATATATACAG
>VYZW01045873.1:613-13533 GCA_013401315.1 Balaeniceps rex
TCAGTCTTCTATAACTCTTTTCATGTTCCTTGGAGGTGGAGACCATTTCTGATTTTCTGTATGCATAGCTTTGTCCATGTTATCTCATGGACCCTCTATATGCACTATATACACTATGAAATTATTATTATTTCAATAAGAAAATTTGCTTATATTGATCCAACAGCACAGCATTAAAAAAGATGTTAATAAAAATTAATGCAAGTCACTGGTCAAGAGCATGCAATCTTCTGTAGATCTTTGACCAGAGAACAAGGGAAAACATACAGCGCTTACTCACCTACTAGGTTTCTGGGACTGGCTAGAGTTGCATGAGCTATATCAGACAGACAACGGTAAAGCAGACCATTGACCTATATTGCTGAAGTGTATTCCCNATTCCTCAGTGCTAATAAATTTCTAATAAGCTGGATATCAAACTATATAAATCATACATGTAGTCTTGCTCTGTAATAGCACAAAACAAAGATTGAATATAATTTTTAGCACAGTCTTAAGGAAGAGATTGTTCTTTGTAAGCTCAGTTAGGCAGTTTGTTATGCATGAATCCATTATTCCAGCAGACTGGTTCTCATGACTGAGCATATCCAATGGATTGGAGTGTCAGAGTAAAATAGTCTCACACCTAATGCTTACAGAGATTTCCAAAGCAACTGTCATTTGCTATTTTAAAATCATTTCACAGTAGCTGAAGACTCAGAGACAACATGGGCTTAAAAAATAATGGAAAGGTGAAGTACATTTCCATCCTGCTCAAAGGCACCACTGTAAACTGGGAAAGGGAGCCTGCACTACATCTCCTGAGTGACCACATTTTGTGTACAAATATGTACCACTGCACCCAGGAATCCCACAGCAGGGTGTGCTGTCTCTGCCTTGTTTTGCTGTTTCAGAGAGGGCATACTGCTGTGTGCTTCTGGCCTTCAGGGAGGTCTTGTTTCTGCACTCCTGCACATGGCTGTACCGAGCGATGTATAACCCAGGAAGTGAGACAGTTATGAAGAGATGCCCTTCGCAAGGGCCAGCAGGGAAAGAAAGAACATCTACTGCATTAGCAGGGATAATGTTCAATCCCAGTAGGCTAAGGCGATATTGTAGGTAAGGGATTAACCCAGAAAAGGATATTATTCCTTTAAAAATGGAAAAAGCAAAAGCTAATTAAAGTAAGTTGGAAAGGACTGCCTTAGCTCTGGAAAGCATTAGCAGTCAGAAAGCTCATTGCTGAAAGGTAAGTTCCTTAACTAAAAATAAGCTGTTCAATTAACCAAAAATATTTTAAAATTACAGAATTTACCTTATGAAAATGCTTAGACTTTCTGATTCTCCCTCCTTCCTAATGGCGAAGTTGATTGTTCCTCTTTTCATCATCAAAGCAGACCTCTGCTGCATAACATCATTAAAATGGCAGCTCCCACTGAGAGAAATAACTATATTTCATGAATGGAAATCCTGACAGAGTGACAGCATGTCTAAAACCATCATTGAATATTTTTGTCCTCTATGTGCATAATCAGTCGAGTACAGGCACACATGTTTAGAAGTATGCATGTTCTATGTTTATCTAGAAAATATTGTCTGTGTTTAGCTCTGTAAACCCGTTAAAAAAATCACAGATGCTTTGTTTTCTGCACTATTCCTCTTGTCATTAGACTGTCTGTAACATGGTCACA
Source organism: Balaeniceps rex (assembly GCA_013401315.1). Lineage (NCBI taxonomy): Eukaryota > Metazoa > Chordata > Aves > Pelecaniformes > Balaenicipitidae > Balaeniceps > Balaeniceps rex. Next base: position 2,284 of record VYZW01045873.1, read on the forward strand.
TCCAACAACCGAAGGTAATTTCAGAGGACTCAGATGTGCTGCTTTGACACAGACCAGCATTAGAGGCTATTCAGCAGCAGCAGCAGCTACCCTCCTCTCACTGTAAAACTGGTGGCCATATAACTTCTTCTAAAAAACAAATAGGTGGGCAGCCACACATCATGCACAAGGTCTGTCAGAAAACAGGAGCTGCAAAGGCCAGGAGAAGGCTTTTCTTCTTTTTCACAGCAAGATTAGCATCTTGCATTCCCCAGAAGGTTTATCAAGACATGCATGGGCTTTCCCAGTTTAAAGACCAGAATAAACCTGTCTTATTCCTGGCTCTCACATCCCAGGCTCTGCACTAGGATGCTGCACATTACTTTCTCTGCCCCAGCTGCCCCAGCTATGAGGGAGATTTCTTCTAGTAGAGGAACAGACAGAAAACTGAGAAAGATCATTTCATAGTCTGCTTCAGTTACATCCACTCGGTTTATCATTGCTCATATTACCCTGCACCTCCTCTGGAAGCTACATCCAGCTCAGTCTTTTTCAGAATTATTTCTGGAATTCTGCATTAGACACAGGTACTCACTGGTTTATATTTTTGTGAACTTTAATATATTTGGTACTTCTTGTTTCTTCTTAAATGCTCCTTTTTATGCACATGAAAAACTGAGCATCATCTGTAGAACACGGCCAAGAAGAGCAGTTTTCAGATCATTCCAGATGCATTAAGCCATGCCATTTGGACTGTTCAGTACAAAAGGGAAATGTGATGGGCCTTAAACTTGGGTAAAAAAGGACAATTGTGGCATGAACTGCTATATTAGGGAAGAACATGTAGTAGTTTAATTGTTAAATATGTCACACCTGAGGATGGTATTACTAGATATTATGCTTTTTTTAAATAGAAATGCCTAGGCAGGTCAGAAAAAATGTGTAATACCATTCATGTTCCTTTTTATTGATATACTTTTAAGAGCTACCTGAACCCATCACATAGGGCTTCATCTGGTGCTCTTTGAAGTTAATGGAAATCATTGAATTGACTTAAGGCCACAAGTCAGGCCTATAGTTGATCTAAATGAGGTGCTAATTAGCTATGTATATTAATATCTCTACTTTGCCTCCTCCAGTTGCTGGCACTACCGTTTTACTGTATCTCGTCTTAAGCTAAATTCATAAGCCTCTGGGAGAAATGACTCTTTTCTTTGACCACAGAGCTACCTAGAAAATGCACAAGTGAAACATGAAATTTGGAAAAAGGAGCAAAGACAGTTTCAAATATCTAAAATTTGGTGAGAAGTTTTATAAACTTCTCAACAAAAAGAAGAAAAAGTAAAAATAACCTGCAAAATGTTGGTTGTACAAATCATGAGCATATAAATAAGGAATTTTGGAGACTTTTCAAATTGTTTTTCTTTTTTGACCTGTCAAACAGCAGAGACAAATAATGTGAAGCTGTATACCCTCACACTACCAAATCCATTTATGATCTTCAAATATTTCTGAATGTTCCCGAGTTTTCCAAGTAAATAATACGACACATCATTGCTCATTTAATATACCTGCATGTATTTTTTTGTCAAGACTTCATAACAATGCCAAAGATGCCAAGATTTGAATGTAACTAATGGGCTGACATGTCATTGTTTAAAATGAAACTTTCTTTCTTCAACTAACATTTTTGGAAAGGGGATGAAAAAAATGTAAAATTTTAGATCTCTGCACAGATTGTCTCCACTAAATCCTGAACCAGAGTGTCATACGTATTCTCACTAATTAACAGAAAAATCATCAGTTGTATAGCAGCAAGCGTCTTGTGGGAAGCATATGACTAGTACAGCCAGTTTTAGCAAAAGCATGGCTTCTTTAGCAAAAGAAGGGCTCGGCTCATCCCTAATTTGGCGATGTGACTGGACCTATTGCACAGGTACGGGAAATCTGGCACTTCCCAGAAGAGCAGTCCCTTTGTGCATGTACAGCACATGGAGACCTTCCACATGAACACTGGACTTGTGACACCTACATAGTTGCTCTGCCACCAACCTGCTGCCTGGCTGGAAGAAGGGCAACCCAGAAAAATGGCGGCCAGTGCAGGATGTCAGGCTGAGTGCTCTTTAAAGTGCAAAGTGTTTTAAAATTTAGGTTCGGATATGAGAAAAAGGTACATGGCAGAAGAGCTGCAAGAGAAGAAAGACTTGTTCATAAAGGCTTTAACTACTTGCTGCTTTTTCATCGTATAGGTTTTGGTTGCAAGATAGTCCTGATATAATGCATCCATACTTTTTCTGAAACTTAACCATCTCTTAATTTAAAGAACCTAAAAACAAAAGCAAATAACTTTGTCAACTTTACTGTCACAGCTTTATTAATCAAAGCTTTTTAGATTACAGATTGTCTAAAAAAATATAAATAGACACTAATGTAATACATATTTTTAAAAATAAAGTGGAAAACAATACAGTTAATTAGTTAATGAATGATCCGAGCCTTGCATGGTTGTATTAGGAGCATCTGTTGTACTTAACATTAAAATGTTGTCTAATACAGTCTGCTTTTTCATTACCATCTGTCTATCTATTGAAAAGACTTGAAAAATCTTGAAGGCCTTCACCTGCCCCAGCCCACATTTCACCACTGACTGGACAAGCAACAGAGAATGGACAAAATGAGTGTACACTCAGGGTTTGGATTTGGCAGGCTTTTCTACATGGGTGGATACCCTCAATGTTATAGAGCCCCATGGAGTTTAACGGGCTCTTATGCACCAGACTGGACTTGCATCCTGTTTGCCACCACTGTTCAAAATATCCAGACATCTTTATAAACCTGGATTTTCTCACATTTATGTGAGAAAATGACAAGAGACACTATAAGGACATTTTTCTGGGCCTCAAACACTGGCAATAGAAGTTCATTCATTAATTTCTGTAATAAGGACGTACTTTCTGTCTCATGAAATACAGATCTGTTGGAAAAATAGCCAAACTTGATGCAAAAACATAAAGCAATGGAGAGAGCATCTACACTGTTGAATTGTGTACTTTTCAGGAACAGATACAGTATTATTACAGTCACAGTTATCTAACAACATTTCATTTGGGAATAGAAAACAACTATTATTGGGTAGACGCTGCCAAAATTCAGTTCCCTTCAGTTTAATTTGCTCACATACATGTGGATTCATAGAATGTGCAGAGGAAGAGTGAATCTAATATTATGGTCAAATTAATATTCAATCATGTATCCTACATTGAATAGACAATAGACTGATAGCTTAGTCATTCTCCTGCCCTATGGGATTAAAATCTTTGACTGAAAATAGGCAGAAGAGGGACTTGAAGCTTGGATTTACACAACCAAGATGAATAATCTGCTGGTCAGCAGCTTCTGGATGTCTTTTTTTTTGTTGGATATTTTGTTGTTGTTGTTGTTGTTTTTATGGGGGTTTTTTTTGCTTTTAAAAGAGGAGGTGTTGCACAGCTTCCAAAATTATAAGAATGTGTAGAATCATAGAATCATAGAATCATAGAATGCTTTGGGTTGGAAGGGACCTTTAGAGGTCATCTAGTCCAACCCCCCTGCAGTGAGCAGGGACATCATCAACTAGATCAGGTTGCTCAGAGCCCCGTCCAGCCTGACCTTGAATGTTTCCAGGGATGGGGCCTCCACTACCTCTCTGGGCAACCTGTTCCAGTGCTTCACCACCCTCATTGTAAAAAATTACATCCTTATACCTAGCCTAAATCTACCGTCCTTTAGTTTAAAACCATTACCCCTTGTCCTGTCACAACAGGCCTTACTAAAAAGACTGTCCCCATCTTTCCTATAGGCCCCCTTTAAGTACTGAAAGGCCGCAAGAAGGTCTCCCTGCAGCCTTCTCTTCTCCAGGCTGAACAGCCCCAACTCTCTCAGCCTGTCTTCGTAGGAGAGGTGCTCCAGCCCTCGGATCATTTTTGTGGCCCTCTTCTGGACCCGCTCCAATAGGTCCATGTCCTTCTTGTGCTGAGGGCTCTAGAGCTGGACGCAGTACTCCAGGCGGGGTCTCACCAGAGCCGAGTAGAGGGGCAGAATCACCTCCCTCGACCTGCTGGCCACGTTTCTTTTGATGCAGCCCAGGATATGGTTGGCCTTCTGGGCTGCAAGCACACACTGCTGGCTCATGTCCAGCTTTTCATCCATCAGTACCCCCAAGTCCTTCTCTGCAGGGCTGCTCTCAATCCCCTCATCTCCCAGCCTGTATTGATATCGGGGGTTGCCCCGACCCAAGTGCAGGACCTTGCACTTGGCCTTGTTGAACCTCATGAGGTGTAATAGGGGAAGAAGTGAGGCTGAGAAAAAGAAGTTCTTTCAGACAGCGAGGCAAGCACAGTCATTAGAGAGATACAAAATACTTTCATCAAAGACTACTGTTACAGTGAATAATTTGTCTTACTCATCCATTGGGGATGTCTGGTAAAGGCATATCAGTGTATACAAATCACTGTCTGGGGTCTTGTAATTATACTGTATTTAGTTTCCGCTTTTAATGACAAATTTTCTTTGCAAACTGGGTTAATGTTAGGGTGTTCTTTCAGTAAATGGTTATATTTGAATTCCTTAGTCTTGGGAATTCTAAAAAAAGATGAATCTGGGATTTTCCCTGCTTGCTCTTCTCCTGACAAATTCCGCAACTGATGACTTGCCTGTTGTTTGCTATTACAATGACAACCATGCCCTTAGTTTTAATACCCTAGAGAGATTAGATAAAATTTGCACTGCCTGATACTAAGACATCTGATGTAGTGGGACACAAAAATAAAGATGGCAGTATGTGTGGGGCTGTGGAATGTAGAAAAGAAGTAGCAAGTTTCTTAACATCTAAAGCAAACATCAAATTTGTTATGTACATTGATTCCAGAGGAGAGGAGAGACCATAAAAGTAATTTAAAAGATTCTAGGTGTATGAGAGCTTGAAGTCTTAATAATATTTGTTGGTGAGTCTCAAAATTGTTTGCCTTGCACACAGACAAAAAATAGCTCAGGGTCTTGGAATACGTATTCTCTCAGTGCAGAAAAACAATCTTCTTATATTGCAACTTTTTTTTTCCCCCCAGAAGAAAAGGATTTACTTCCCAAGTCAATATAAATCCTGCATTGTATACAAGAAAAATCCAGTCTTATGTTATTCTTCCTTCAGATTCCTTTTTTTTCAAGGAAACATTCAGCTACTGAAATTCCGCTTAAGAGATTCCCATTTCCTACGGAGGCTGCCTCTTGTGGATAATGCTGCATGGCCTTGAAGAATACATTCTGTTTTCTGGAATGGCTTTTCTGTTGAAGAAAAGGCTAAAAGTGCAAACAGTGGCAGTGAAAGTTTTGCTGGTAATAAGCCTGAAACCTGAACTGCATAAACCATCAGGATAGTTCATTGCCCACATCTGATTCAGTGCCTGGCCTCTACTTTAGGAGTGTGGCCAAAGGTGGATGCCAGTGCCAGCTGTGCAGCAGTTTTTGTTTCTGTGTGGCGTAGACTCCTGTCACCTGGTAACTGAGACCGCCAAATTAATTTCATAGGCCAGTAAGCCCCTATTAGAAGTCATTTCAAGACATTACGGTTTACGATGGAGAAACTTAAGTTACCTGAAAGTGCATTGCATATACAGAAAAGAGTTAGAGAAATATTTTTATTAAGTTTAGTAACCTGAGGTCCTTTTCCCTTTATTAGTTCCAGAAAGTTCATATTGTGCACATATTACAGATCACATCTCCCAAAAAGGAAAAGTGGAAAAGAGCACCTGGGATCACTCACAATACCTGCTGCAGAGGTCCTAATTATTTCAACTGTTACTTATGTATAGCTGACAGGATAACTGACACTTTTTACTCTAGAAATGAGTAACAAAACAAAAACAAACAAAAAAAGGGAAACAACTAAAAACTCAAGAATAGAGTAGGTCAAACAGATAGGACAGCAAAAATGTTAACATAAAGGAGCTTTCGCAGTGAAAAACAAGCCTGCCTGTTTATTATTTGGAAACTTGATAGGTATGTTTCCCTAAGTCATTTTATATCCTAAGCCTTGGTTAAGTTACAGACCTATGATCTGTATTGTATGTTTGAATCTTTCTCCTTTTTTAATTTTAGAAACATATTTTCCCATCTGCTTAAATATAGTCTATTATCTCCAAATTGTTATTTCCCCTTCATACACACAGAATAAGATCAAAACATTCACTGTTTACTCTGAACAGACATTTTGGCCCCACAGTAATAATTTTTACACCTGCTCACGAAGCCCACCTGCAGCTTTTTAAAATATATGTTTAGATTTACTCCCAGCTGTTCCTGTGGCTCCTGTGTTCTTGCTTGCTTGACTTCTTCATCTGAAGTTTAAGATCTAAACACCCACACTTACTGAGCAATCCACAAAAGTGAGTAACTCTTTGCAACTAGTGATTCACTTTTGCTGTTATTGCTTCATTTGTGCTCTGTAGGAAATGACGACTGAATGCCCACAAAGGTGCCGGTCAGCTCTTCCACCCAGTTTCAGCAAAGGCCATGGCATTCTCATGGGGCAGACCAAACAGTCTTCAATTCTAGTACTCAAAGCCAACTTTTTTGAGTGTTAAATTTAGTGAATCTCTGGCCTACCATACACCATCTCAGAAGCAAGAATAAGGACCTTAATAAGTCAGCCAAATACCCACTTGCTTAATCTACCCAAATTCTCATTTCAAAGATAGAATTTGGTCCTGAAACACAGATCTGTTACTCAGAACTCATACTCTTTGAGGAAAAGTGTTACCCGAAGATGTAATTTGCCCAGCTCTTGAGCATTTCTTTTGCAGCTGGCATAGACAAGACACCATTTTCAGCACTGTGCCATGCAACCTGCTAGCTGGCAAAATCCAGCTTAGAGGGCTGGGAGCTTCAGATCATTTTGGATCATAAGAAATCAGTGTGTTCATTTGTCATCTCAAACAGCCATGACTTTGTCTGTGAACAACAAGTAAATCAATATGCAAAGCAATTTCAAAACATAAAAATCTGATGGGAATGGACAGTTCAAAATACTTGGAGATAATGCTCAAGTGCCACGTTGATAAGCATAGGACAGATCTTTGGAAAAAGGCAAAAATAAATAACAGGAAATATCAAACAAGCTTTCATCCCTCACAGATCATTAACGACTGAAAGCTGTTACCACCTGATTAATGTTGGATAGGGTATGGTAATATCAGTCCAATTGTCTAGCAAGAGAGACCAGATCCACAAAAAAAGGTTTATGCTCTGCCTGTGCACCAAAGTCCCACTTAGATCCCGTTTTGGGAGACTAAGTCCAAAAATTACAATTTCCAAATCTCCGCTCAGCTGTTGTCTACCCTGGAATTAGCTAAGATGCAGGGGTACCCCAGATTTTACATTCATTTTAATTGCGTGTTTTCAGTTCTACTCTGGGAAAGGCCAGAAGTTTCTTGTATGGGGCACTAAGATCCTCATATGTAAGAGTTGTCAAAAACTCCAGATATCTCATCTTTCCCTCTGTTGTCTTAAGGATTTAAACCTATCAGTATGCCCAAACAAACACCTGCCAAACAAATGTAACAGTTCTCACTGCTTTCTGTCAGAGGGTGGCAGAGCAGGACCCTCACCAGTTCAGTGCTTCAATGACTAAGACTCCCAGCCAAAGTATGGGTGACTAGAGTTTTCTTTCTTGAAAGTAATCAAGTTTAAGTTCCTGTCATGTGTCTAGGTCCATATATTCACATTATAAAAAATGCTGAAACTGCACTGGGAGTCAGAGGACAAGCTGAAAAAATACTGCACAGGAAGGGTTGCATTTGCTTCATTTACTGATTTTCCTGCCAGGCCAGCACCAGGACAGGGTGTACGTTATTGTTACTGATTTTGTGAAGGAAAGCAGCATGTTACCTGCTGGAACTCAGCCCACAGAGCTATACTCCAACTAGCTTCTGAAAACGGCAAATCCCATCTGATAATGTAAACCTTCAAACAGTATTTACAAAAAAAAAATAGTGTTGTCTTAAATAAGTACTTATGTTTTGCTTGTTATGGGACTGAACAGAAGCTGATATGATCACAAAGAACCATTCCTTGCTACCGAGTCCTTATAACTCCTGACAGAGAAAGCTTGTTTGTCACCTTTTAAATACGGGACTCAAAGTGTGCACATAAACATGGCTATGGCCTCATACAGTATAGGGATAAAAGATTTCTTTTCAAAACTGATAGAAATATCTACTGGACAAATATTTAATCTGTTTTCTGGATCATCTTAGTACTGATTTCCCACTTCAGCTTTATCTGAACACTAGATGTTCTTTCTCAAATTTGGTGGCTACAGAAAACACCTTTCTGGAGATGCAACATATTTCACTTCAAAAGTGTTTACTTCACTAGAGTTTTGGAACATGCATTAATAGACAGCAGCACAATTCTTGTCTATATTTTCAATCTAATGTATTGCCATTTGTGTTCCTAGGAAGCAGATAGATTGATGCATATTTATTTGTTGTAAGATATTTATTTTGGTTTACCTAGAAAAAAATCAAGGCTATATTACTACTACAGGAAATTCCCTTCCTGAGCTCACATGTTTCTTTCTATCACGGTCTTCCATCATCTCAGTGTCCCAAACCAGGCAAGGCTAGGAAGAAACTAAAGGTTCCTAAATGTCGACTCCAGTGGACCAAACAAAAAATATGTGTTAAAGAACTGATGATTTATCATCAGAAACATGACTCTTAAAGTGAAAGAATAAGCCTTTTCTCTTTTAGCTTGAGTGTCTCAGCTTAGTTCCACTGCTATAGTCATATAGATGAAGACTATTGATTTTTAATGTGATTAGTGTGGAATCATCATCTCTAACTTCCCAAAGGAATAAACTGGCCTCCGGAGATTGCATGGGTTTATTCTGGGGCTGGAAAACTAACAGTAGTCCAAAAAAAAAAATCTTCATGCTACATGTACGTGGTAAAATTTATGTATAGTAGCAACCATTAACACATGGATAAATACCGCTGTATGTTTGCCATTTTTAATGTTTTATATTTTTAATGTTTTATATTTTAATTTTATACCTTACCTGGTATTGCTCATTATTGTTGGATAGTGGGCGAAAGCTCGATGCTTGTTATAACCACTTCTGTGTGAGCATATGAAGATCCTCTAGCTGTTGCCTTGTAATGGCAACTGGAAACAATGACTCTTCATTGGTAGATGTTAGCATAATTTTTAAGATATGGAAGCTGCCCTTTAGGCAGTGCCTGACAACGCTAGCTATTGCCAATAGTCCTCTTTCCACTAGGCACTAAGTTAGCTGCTCAAAGGCACTTGGAAGAACGAATGATGGCACAGATCTGAATGTCACTGACATACCGACGTCACAGCTGCCTGTACTCACTCACAAACCTTGCTGCTGGTGCCACGTGTACCTTAAGTTCTATATGAGAAATCTTTATTGGTAGAAGACCATTTGGCCAGTACTATGGACCTCAATGATGTTTCTCAGAAGCAAAGGAATTAAATGATTCAAGTGCCACTTTACTCCCGCTAGAGTTTTCAAGTGTTTTATAAATTGTCATGCATCTTATCTTTGTCTATTACCAAGTTCAGGCACAGTGTACCAAATACACTGCTAAGCCATTTTAAGTCAAATGACCAAGGAAACTTTAAAAAGTGTTGGAATCAATTTACCACAATTAATTCCCTCTGCCCCCAAAAGGAAGCTTTTGGTACATGATGAAAACCCAGTTTGAAAGACTGTCAAATTTAAGGAGTTTTTTTAGCAAAGCTCACCTACCTCTCTTCTCCAAGTAGCAACTGTTTCTTATTTCTTAGCAGGCAAATCAAGCATATATCTGACTGACAGAACCTACTCCTAGAGCTCCCAGACTTCACCAGGTGGTATTGGCTGAAACTTAAGTAGAGAAGACTGGATTTAACCCCTAGGCACAACTCTGCTGCCATGGAAGTAGCTGGTTCCATCCAAATGTGGATATTCACATCCAAAAAATAAATGGAAATTTCTTCTCAGCATATGTCAATTCAGTCTTTTCTGACTATCTGGCATGATCTTCATGATATCCAGATAAAGTTATTTTATAGCCCTAGCATTCTGGATAACAAAATTCCACAGTAAGTGGCAAATTTACCATAAATTTACGCGAGTGTAGTCTTCATTCACATAGAATTGCAGATGCGTGCAAATGACTGCTGCTTTTTTCCAATATATACAACCACATTTTTAAAACACTGAACAAATATTGGCTAATGAATTAGTATTGTAATTAAGTCAGGACAGATACAGAAACAAAAGAAATGCTTTTGTATAACACTCCTCAAACATCACCCCAAAAATCTGTCATTATTCTGGTCTAAAAAGAAGGTAATTAGGAACACTTAAACTGAAGTTACTAGTAAGGAAACGAGATTTCCTGTTTCCTTGAGGTTGATATATTTGGTATCTAAAAAAATAAGGCTTGATTGAAATTTCTGTTCTGCAGCTTTCATAACATCCCTCTCCAGAATGGACTCCTCAAGGTGAAATTCAGTGCACCTAATTTATGTGCCCAGTTTAGACCTTACTTCATTGAGAATATGTGAAGCAGGGAGGGAGGGGAATGCAGCCAGTGTAAACTCCTACAGTCCTTATACTGCCAACAGAAAGAAGCAAGTCCCATGAGAGACCTTCAGAGGGACATTTAGTCCACCTAAATTATGTGCCTCTGTCTTCCTTTAGCAGTCAGGGCTTGCATAGGACAAGCCAATGTGTTTAAGTGTTTCCTTATGGAGTCTACAAGAAAGGTTAAGCATCTACATTTGGTTCATATCCATTCTAAATAGATATCTTCTGAGACAATTGCAGAGGCAGACAAAGTCAGTTGTAAAGGACTACAGTCCAGCCTAGGCCACTGTAGTTTGGTGGATGTGACCTCTCCCTTCCCCTCCCTCACAGCCAGCTAAAGGGATGAGCTTACGTTGCAGCCTTTCCTTCAGTAGAAGCATTAACATTGCCTCCTTCCTCTACCCAGAGGCAATTTTTTATGTTAATATATTTGAGAGTTTCACCCTCCAGATAAATTCAGCTTCAAGCAGCCAGTAAGTTCCATAGTTATTAGAGGAAAAGCAGAGACACCTACAGAACAAAAATGGGCCTTAGTAAAGCAAATAGAATCTGATTCACTGAAAGATAGGGTGGTGCCTCAATGTCCTGGTAAAAGGCTTTAGAATATATATTTTAGTTAAGCAAGTTACCAAACT
>VYZW01045884.1:0-15449 GCA_013401315.1 Balaeniceps rex
TTGCAGGGCTGGCAGTGAATGGGGAGGGAGGAAGAAACAACACTTGTAATTTTATATGTAGAATAAAAACATTTTTATAGAGTAAAAAAGTGCATGAGGTGAAGAACTTATTAGTGCATGGTACTGGTTTAGGTGCTTTTAAAAATTTTTTNTTATGGAAAGGGACATATAGTGCAATACCAACATTTTATATAAATTGCTGTACCAAATGTAATTTCTTTGGCTGATTCTTCTGAATTAAGTAAAATAATACAGCAAGAACATGCTTGCTTGAAAGAGTCGCCAGCTCAGTAATGAAAATGAAGGGGTGCTGAGACAAAACACCAAATTCTGTGTTTTTATGGCAGCTCCTCCTGGTTTTGGCCATCCTGACAGCTGTGCTAATACTAGCCCCTACAAATAGGAAGACTTCTGATTTGTTTACTCTGTTTCAAGTAGGGAAAATTAAATAGACAGCTGAGAGCCTTAGCAGGCTTAAAAAAAAAAAAAAAAGAAAAGATAAAAAAAAAGATATCTTTCTACTATGTTTCAAAACATGCAGCAAACAAAAGAGTTTTTAAAAGGAAGTACTAATTCTAAAGAAGCTTTACAAAATATGTTATTTTTCAAAATATAGTTGGCAAAATAGCTGTCGCTAGCAATAATTCCCTCTTCACTATGTTCTCACTGATGCTGAGCCATCTTTATGTGGGGCAAGGTAATTCTCTCATTGGAGAATCAGGAAGGAGGGACTGGAGAACAGTGTGCTTTTCAGAGTGGCCTGAATTTCATCAGTGCTCACTTAGAGTGCACTAGCTTGTGTTTGGCTACTGCATATCTTCCAGTCTTCAGTTCTTTCAGCATTTTGCTCCAATGGCTATACTTTCTCACTATTTATGTGTGCTTTGCTCCTATTTTGAATGGGCCAGTCTTTAACTCGTTCTCATCCTGAATTTCTCTGAAAAAGAATCAAGAATCCTTCCTTTTTTTTCTTTAGTCATCAGCTAAAAAGAAAAAACAAATTCAGTGATTCTGTCTTTGAATGCCTCTTGCTTTGTGAACTTGTAGTTCTGAAATGAATTGTTTTATTGAGAAGGTCTGTTACGCTGTTTGAATATCTCAAGCAATTCCATAAATTTTGTAAACATATGCAATTATTTATATTTTAATCAGTGACCACTTACTTTTTTTAATTACTATAACAGCTAGTCAAGGATTTTAGGGGTTTATGTCAAAGTATTTTTCCTTTGAGAAAAGTAATTTTGTCAACTTTGAAATGCCTGAGAACTCTTCAAATCTGATACACACAAACCTTTAAGTATTCACTAAGGATGAATGTGATAATAGGGAAAAGAAGTTAATATATTCCTTTAAAGATCATAGGAGCACAGAAAAGGCGAAGAAAGGTTACACTATCTCTAAGAGTTTTCATTGTGACCATGGCAGAAATCTTGTATCAGGTTTTGGAGTCCACAGTTCAAGAAGTTCAAGAAAGGATTTTGAGAAAAAAAAAACATGAAAATGCTTTATGAGTTGGTAAACTGTTCTATACTAGCAAATTCAAGTGGTCAAATATCAGATGAATGTGGGAAAACTTAAGGAGTGAAACGATCAAAGCCCTAATGGGAAACATAGAAGTGGTAACTCAAAGGGTTCTTCTGTCTTATGAATTTGACAATATCAAGAAGCAGGACCATATGTAGTGGAGCTAGATAAACATCCAAATTATAATCATTAATCTTAAATAGCATTACTAAGATTGTAGTGAATACTTTCACTGCCAGTTTTTGTCATCAAGATTGAAAGTTTTTACTATAACGTATGTTCTGCTTCATACAGTGACCTCTGGCTCTTTGTAGTATCTGTTCTTTAGAATATTGTTCTTTAAATATATGTTAGTGTCAAAAATCCTAAACTGAAAGGAAGCATTTAAGGTGGATTGTTTGCTCAGTAAATGTTTTTCAAGAGATCTCCATATTCTTGATTTGCATTCTTTGCATTTGCAAAGAAAAATTGCTGAAACTTTTAAATCTGTGAAAACAAAGTGTTGGTTTCCCTCTTTTTGATAAGCCCTTTGAAAGAAATCTCCTTTAAAAAGCTGCATACTGAAGACATTTTGAAAAACATAGATTTTTAGAACCGCAACACAGTGAAGCAGTCACCCATTACCTATTCAAAGAAGGTATCCTTCTCTCTTTATTTGTGTTTAGTCTATTTATTGGTGCTCTAACACCTGAAGGAGTAATTTCAAGTATGTTTGTGCTATACCTACACCTTTATGATATTGAATCTGTCTTTCTTAACAGATGTTCTTCTAATTCATTTGTGATATATCCTCAGCAATATTTATTGTATTTTCAAGGAATAATGCAGGGAAGCCAAACTTGAAGGAGTAGGATTTTCAGTCCTCAATGCATTCATATATTTTCCTTCTACGTACACAATCTCAGTCCATACTTATTGTGGGGCTTTTCCTTTCTGGGGGGTTCTCTGTTTCATATTTCACCATGGAAAGCTTGGCATTTTACCTTTTCCTTTTGCTTTTTTTTACAGATATTTCTAGCCTCTCTGCAGATTCTGTGATTGTCTAAAAAAAGTAATTGATCATATCCTTTCTGCTAACCTCAGCTCTTTTTCTACTCCCTAGTTTATGTGCTAGAGTTCAGAGCCTTTATCCATATTTGTTGTCCATACAAATACTACATCTTACCAGCCTGTGTTGCTTCATGTTGAAACAGTTTCTCTCTTCCGTACTGAAGCTACAAGGCACCCATCCACAGCAATACCAGCCCAGAACTATGGAGTTCTTGGGGTTTTGTGAGTTACCTAGAGGATGCAACTTTTTCAGCAAAGCAGTAGTGCTGAAGACTGAAATAAGTGATGTGTACAAGAGGAAACTGAAATGAAAGGGGACCAAGAGAAGCCACAGTTGACTTTTCTGGAGTGATTGACAAGATTACTTCCTACAGTTAGAATATGGAGCAGGAGAGTTAACACGCTGTCTTTAGCTGTGAATCAAGACACTTTGAAACATAGGATGGGACAAAAAAAGGGCAGAAAACTCATTCCCCAGTTTTAAAAATGCTTGAGCAACAGTACTGCACTATGGTGCTCCAGTAACTGAATGGGCTTGTTTGCCACTGATGCAGACTGACAAAGAAGTAATTGGATCTGCTAGTTACAATACTGCTAGCTCCAAACCTTAAATAATGAGACATCTAAAAATCATGAAGTCCACAAGTATGTTCATGCTGAAGAAAAATGGGAGACATCAAAAGGGTGCAGTTCTGGAAGAAATACGGGCCTTGGGCAAACAAGCCAAAAGGCAAGCTCTGGGAGACCATAACCATCTTACAAGCCAGGCAAGAAATTCATTTTCCAGCTGAAGACCTTAAGTTTCAAATGTTGCATTGGTCTATACCTTGACCTTTTTCTTATCCAAGGACTCTTTCCCAAAGCAAAGTTGTTAGTGAGACCTGGCTCAGGAAAAAAACAGGGGGAAAGATTTCCAAGAGCTAGAAGAAAACAGACATACCCCCTCCACCCACTCCCACCCCCCCAAAAGAAGGAACCTGAATCCTTGCAACAAAGTGGGGACTGGAAGTCTCAAGAAGAGGGCTGTTGCCTTGTGCGTTAACTAGGATTTTAGAAAGGCTACCAATATGAGAAGAAAGTCCATCCTTTTGCGCAGGATTTCAAGATTTTTAAATGTAGTTTCATTCCAAAGAAGTTTTTAATTCTGAAATTTTCAAACAAAAGGAAAAAATAAGGATCTAGGACAGCCAGAAACTTAAGAAGGAGGGGAGGGATTACTGAATTTTTCCTGAATTATACCTATGCCATTATTCCAGGGGACTTCAGATACCCCAAGATCATGAAGCAATGCTGTATAAGGCATTGATGCACAGCACTTTAGATTGACGGCTAACATTTTTCTTGGTATGTCTTTTCTGTCATGTATATTATGTACATTGACTATTTGGATGAAGCTGTAACTACAGTCTGGCTTAGCTTAAACTGCCACTGTAATGGCAGATCTTGCTTTCAGGTTGCAGGATCAGCCCCCGTTCTTGGGCAGCAGTCTTCGAATTATGTATACACTACCTTAAAAATGAGACACTATAAATGGAAACAGGAAATACCACATATCTTTAACCTTTTTAAATTTTCATTTGTTTTTATTCAGAACTTCTGTCCTTTTTTCTGAACCCTTGTGCCTAGTAAGCTGATAATCTGAAGATGGTTAAAAACAACAAGGAAGTGCAAATTATTTCAGTTAATATAAATATTCTTTTTTTTTCTTGTGCCTCAGAATGTCACTGTATTCAAAAACTCTCCTGATCACTAATTACAAAATAACATTCTGTATTTTAAAAGCTGACAGAAAAATAAGCCAGTCTAAATAAATCAGATATTTCAAAGATACCATTTTGCAAGCAAGGTAGAAAGTTTTTTGGAACTTATGATACTGATAACAAATGCTGTTTGTTGAACAAGCAATTAAGTATTTTCACAGTGAAGCACTACTCAGAGCTGTTGCAGATTATTTTTAGTCCTCACAGACCTTCATATATTTATTATACCAAAAGGCAGTCAAGCAGTGACACCCAGTGGCTTCAGAATTCTCTCTTCATTTTCTATCACAGAGAAATCTTGGTTTTATCTCTTGGTTTCAAATCCAGTGTTATTCAAAATGGGTAAATAATTTCCTGTTGAAGAGGTAGTCAGAATCCAGTAGTTATACTTGATAATCTGGACTTCTCTGCCTGACTAGGGGACTCTAGAGGAAATGATTTAACTGCCACGAATATGGATGTTAATCAACTCCATGCATTCAGGGGGTTACTCAAGATTTCCATGGAAATACACTCTGCAAATAAGTATTTAAGTTAGCCTTTGAGCAATCAAGGGTACAAAATCTGTGCTTAAAATCCTTTACCTGTCAGAGAGAGAGAGAATTTCTAACCATTTTTAAAGCCTTTGAAATTCATGAATGGAAAACACAATGCAGATGCAAAATTCGAATAATATTTTTTATATCAGTAAAAATAAATAAGAGGTGGTATTAATACTGGCAGTTAAGATGACAGCTTGACATTCTTGAAGTCATCTGGAATTTAAACTGCAAAGTAAACTAAAGTTCTGCCAAAACAAGTTTTCCTATCAAACCTGACTGAACTATGATTTCCACAGAGGCATACCTTGAAAATAAATTGTCTGCCTAACATAAGCAGTAAATATAAGAAGTCTCATTTTGCAATTGCTGTGTCTCGGAGATAAACAAATATGACATTTTTCTTTTTTAAATCAATAGCCTCGCTTTATCAAAGCAAGCAAAACATCTTAGTCACATAGTACTGATGACCATAAGCACAAACTATCAGATCACCCAGCCTTTCAAAATGTGGCCCAATAGCTGTGCTTAGTGTATGTCTCTGCCTATATGAAGCATTTGTACCTTGTAGAAGCTGCAGAAAAGGAATCCTAGCAGACCTCTCCTTTGTTTTGCAGAGATTCTTCTCTAGCAGTTCAATGTAACCAGATGGGTGTATGGCAATGAAGAGAGTGTGGAGCTGCAGTATACCTATTTCAGCATATAGGCTATATGATCTAATATAAGTTTTATTAACTGAGCTCAGGAAAAGGATAAGGAAGTCCATGTCCATTACACTCACACATCTCAGCATTCTCTCAGATTTTCATTAACTGCCCGCTGCAGAAGAAGATGCAAGACAGGCATGCACCACGCCATTCCTGAAAACATCAATGCATGCCTATTTCAGAGGAAATTTTGTGAACAGCAATCGTGACCCATAGTGTGTACTCCCACAGAAATGGGAGGGAGTAATTGCATCTACTTGGAAATTCATAATGACTCCCAAGCCAAGGTGTTAAGAATGCACACACTATTAGGTCTTTCCCAGGACATATCCCCCCTTTCTTATAAGAAGGTGGGGGGGAGGCAGTGAGAAAATTTGTCCTTAAAACTAGAGAATAGAGCAAGGGTGAACCTCAGACTGAAGAGAAACCCTGCCACCTCCAGGCCCCAAGGACCTCCCTCAGTGGCTTCTGGCTGGTGGGATGTCTGGATGTTTTTCCCCCTTGCAGCCACTGTTGGTCATGGTGGGGGCTGCATCACTTGCAGGGAGCTGGGTTGGTGAGGGGGTCACTGAGGATCCTTGACCCTCCTGGAACACTCTTGCCACCATGTCATCCAAGGGACCCTGGGCACGTGTCGTGCTTTAGCCCCAGTCAGCAACCAAGCACCACACAGCCGCTCGCTCACCCTCCCTCCCCCGCAGTGGGATGGGGAGAGAATTGGAAGGGCAGGAGTAAGAAAACTCACGGGTTGAGATAAGAACAGTTTAATAATTGAATAATAATAGTAGTAGTAATAAAAATTGCAATGAAAAGGAGAACAAGAGAGACAAACAAAACCCAGGGAAAAGAAAACAAGTGATGCAACAGCTCACCACTTGCCGACCGATGCCCAGCCAGTCCCTGAGCAGCGATCGCTGCCCCCCGGCCAACTCCCCCCAGTTTATATACTGAGCATGACGTCATATGGTATGGAATAGCCCTTTGGTCAATTTGGATCAACTATCTTGGCTGTGCCCCCTCCCAGTTTCTCGCGCACCTGGCAGAGCATGGGAAGCTGAAAAAGAAAGTCCTTGACTAGTCTAAGCACTGCTTGGCAACAACTAAAACATCAGTGTGTTATCAGCATTCTTCTTACACTAAATCCAAAACACAGCACTATGCCAGCTACTAGGAAGAAAATCAACTCTAACCCGGACAAAACCAGGAAAGCATGGGATGAGGAGGGGGCTAAAGCCCAGGGCACACGAGGAGAGGTGGAAGGCATTCCCTGTGCCCAAGGTGCAGCAGAAGGGCACAGGGGAGCTATCACCAGGAGAGGGGCCCTCAGCCCCCCTGACCCTCCTTCCTCTCCCACAGTAAGGCATCTTTTGGACCACAGAACCCCCAGCTCCCAGAACAACCATATTTGGCCACATATATCCACCACCACAGTGGCCTCCTGATGTCACGAGTCACTTCACTGCCCTCTGTTCCAGGCCTTATAAATACAGGGACCCTGGCAGCTGGCCCACAATTCACTGAGCTTTGAGGCCCTCGAATGAGAAGGATGCTTGGTAGCAAGAGGTCCCAGAGCAGCAAGGCGGGCGGCTGCCCACCTTTGCATGGGGCAGCAGAGACGTGGCTGCAGGAACCGCAGAGGAAGAGGAGGTGGCGTCAGAGGGGGGGCACCATCAGCCACATGGTAGTGATAGCCATTGCTCATGTAGCTGATGGTGTGGACCCCATGGAGGTGGATCCACCCGAAGGTCAGGAAGAACCGATGGAGGTGGATCCACCTACAGCATGGCTCACTGTTCCCCTCCATGACGCCATGGCAGCAGCATCGCAGGAGCGCCGGACAGCACCCTACCATCGGCCCAGCCTCTGCCTCTGGCGTTAGCCGGGAGGCCCAGCCTCCATGCCTGGCCATCCTGTGGGCTCACCTATAACATCTCCTGGCAATCAGCAATTATTTCATTGATTGCCCCGGGTGGTGTGAGCCCTTCTCTCCCATACCCCACCCCCACCCCTCCCGAAGGGGTGCCATCTCCTCTGCTCCGAGCCCCATAAAAGGAGATGAGACGACCTGGCTTCTCCCACGCTGCTGTGCCAGGGTGACAGGAGTTGTCCCTCAGAGGGCCACCGAGGTCCCTGGGGCCTGGAGGTGGGGTTTCTTCAGTCTGAGGATGAGAAGGCTGGCAGACGGGTCATTGAAGATGAAGCCAGACCCTCCACGGTGGTGCATGAAGAATAGCAACAGATGAAGCAAGGAAGTTAGAGAGACAGCTCTTCCTTTGGAGAAGCAGAAGACTGCAGTTCTGCCAGGAAGAAGTGCTGGCCTTCAGCGTTAAGGTCCCTTCTAGATGCTTCATTAGGAGTTCTTTTCAAGGTCAGGCAATAAACTCAATTTTAAACGCAATAAAACAAGAAAAAAAACACAGCAAAAATGCTTTCATCCTCTCTTATTTGGTACTTTGGCAACTGCATCTGGACCCCTGTGTCCCCTCCTGGTCTCCCCAGTCCAGGAAGGACACTGATGCATGGGGTGTGGGCCCAGCCCAGGGCCTTCGAGGGGCCAGGGTACACGGCACACAAGGGCAGGCTGAGGGAGCTGCCTCTGGTCATGAGGGTGGTGAAACACTGGAGCAGGTTGCCCAGAGAAGTTGTGGATGTCCCATCCCTGGAAGTGTTCAAGGCCAGGTTGGCTGGGGTTTTGAGCAACCTGACCTAGTGAAAGATGTCCCTGCCCACAGCAGGGGGGTTGGACTAGATGATCTTTGAAGACCGGTCCCTTCCAACCCAAGCCATTCTATGAGTCTATGATTCTTTGGTCACCATCAAGAAGAGAAGGCTCAGGGGTGGACCTGATTGGTGACAACAGCTGCCTACTGGGAGGGTGTAGAGAAGATGAATCCTGCCTCTTCTCAGAGGTGCTCCGTGGTGGAAGGACAAGTGGCACCAGGCCCACTCTGGCAGATGGAGAAATCCCAGTTAGATAAAAGGAAAAGATTTTCACCACAAGGCTGCTCAGACATGGCACAGGTGCACAGAGAGTCTGCAGAGTCTCTGTCCTTGAGGGTATCCAAACATGACTGAACAAGGCCCTGAGCAACCTGACCTGACTGGGGCTGCTCTGAGCAGGAGCTTGGACTGAAGACCTCCGAGGATCTCTCCCAACCTCTGTGCTTCTGTGGTACTTTGAATGTCAGCCCTCCTGCTTTACCCAAATTGGAGCTACCCACAACCTTGTGGAAGGTGGCCTCTGTCCTACCACTGCCCAGGCCCTTTACTTCAGACAATCACCAGCGTGGGTGACCGGCCCACCACTGACCTGAGGCACATCAGCACCAGCAACTGCCCCATGGGTGGGCTTTGTTCTGCTGATCACCAGGCAGTAGTCCTCCTACCTTGTAGTCTCCTTCTCCTGCCCATGTCTCACCCCTTTGCTGTTAGGATACTGTGGGAGATTGCTAAAGACAGGGTAAATGACATTGACTGCTCTACCCTTGTCCCACTGGGCCAGCCAAGCAAGCTTTCAGGTCAAGCCTAGCATGGCTCACCCTTGGCAAATCCCCACTGGCTCCCACCACCTGATGCCTGTTGGTGGCTTGGGCAAATAGATTTTCTTTCAAAGGCAGGGAAAGCATTTCAACCCATGAGTTGCAGCAGGTAACTTGGCTTCCCTTCAACTTCTTCAAACCTATTGCAACGTCACAATAGCTGTAGCTTTTTTTTTCTCCTGCTGTTCAAGGGAAAATTTAACATCTGAGGTATTGTGACAGTAAGAGCCAGCCATCCAATATTTTGGTCAAAATAAGCTGGGAAGCTGTTCTTATTGCAACACAGCTCACAGTTCTGTCAGTATGTATCTTTGCAAACTCATCACCAAAGGAATTTTTAAAATATATAAAAAACTATAGCTATTTACAGAGAGAGGGTTGAAAACCACAGGA
Source organism: Balaeniceps rex (assembly GCA_013401315.1). Lineage (NCBI taxonomy): Eukaryota > Metazoa > Chordata > Aves > Pelecaniformes > Balaenicipitidae > Balaeniceps > Balaeniceps rex. Next base: position 9,513 of record VYZW01045884.1, read on the forward strand.
CAGCACTGAAGAGAAAAATTGCAATGGGAACAGGTCTTGGCTTGCTCAGGAGCTTGTTAGATAACAGCTCCAAGATCAGGAATGTCTCAGGCTGGAGAAACCATTTACTGACTGTCCTCTTCTCCTTTCCCCTTTTCTTCTCATAACTAAATGGCAGAGCAGTCTTAATTGTGTTTTCATGGCAAGGTTTTGGTAGCTGGGGGGGCTGCAGGGGTGGCTTCTGTGAGAAGACAGCAGGAGCTGCCCCCATGTTGGACAGAGCCAGTGCCAGCCGGCTCCAAGATGAACCTGCCACTGGCCAAAGCTGAGTCCATCAGCGATTCTGGTGGCACTCTCATAGCAATGGGAGGGACTAGTTGCATCTACTTAGAAATTCATAACAACTCCCAAGCCAGAGGCCTGAAAATAAAAACAGACATTGTTGAGGCTTTTCCCAGGACAACTGATTCCCTCTTCTTATTTTAATTCTTAAAAAAAAATGCAGTGGAGTATTTGCTTTGGACGACAGATGCTGATATGGCTTGTTTTATACTGAGGTGCCAGCTGTTCCTTATGTTCCAAAAGCAATGCCAAACCTGCTGTTATGAGGCTTATTATAGTGTCTTTTATCCAGTGGTAAGTTGTTCCAACTGGGCAATTATTCCCACTGAAGTTTTTCCTCTTTTTAATAGACACTTGTTTTTGTGCCAGAGGTCACTGCTGTTATCATTACCTGTAGTGACTGAATATTTGGAGTAATAAGCCATATGGCATTCTATAAAGCAGAACTACGAGTGAAGAACAAACAGCATTAAGCAAGGGAAGTGAGTATTTCCATAACCGTAGCTACATTTTCACCCATATTAGTTCTACAAAGGTGGGGATTGCAGTATGAACACTGCTTTTAGAGAAAATCAGTTTGGCTTGGCAGAAGTGAAAGCTCTTTCCCATGTACAGGAGTGCTCTCCCGCCACAGTAATGAGACAGAACTTCTTGTGACCTTGCAAGAAAAGCGTCAGTTCCCTCCTCTCTGCCTACATCTTCATGAACAACCAGCTCAGAGAAAGCCTTCCTACAGAACATTTGATTGATTCCGTCTCTCATTTCTAACTCCCGCTCTGTGCCCCAATCTCATTTTTAACTAACACAACATTTCTGGGGTGAGTTCAGTTATCTAACAGCAAGAGCTTGGGGCCCTTCCACAACATCTATACATGCATGATCCACAGCAACTGCCAGATACCTGGAACCCATCCCTCCAACCCCCAAATGTCTATTCACAGTCCAGTCACTCCATGAGTATGTACCCCAAGAGCCAGGTCCTTGTTTAGAGGTATGTGAAAATCTCCCAAAACCAAAGTTCCTAAAAATGTTCAAAAAAATTTTATATGTGTGCAGCTGTTTTAGGAAAGACAGCTTCTGTAGCATATTTGGTTCTCAAACTTTTTTCTACTAGGCAATTAATGACATTTCAGGAGTTTCCCTACTGACTTGCTTTTGCTATTTCCACAATGAACAACTTTGTTTTCAAATGGAGAGAATGTATTTTCTCCAGGGATGAAACCATGGAAATACCAGCATTGCAGACACTAATAATTCAGAAGTCAATATTGTTGGTGTACATTTTCCTATAACACCCGGGTACAAATGTAGGGTAAAAACGCAGATGCATCTGTTTATTTTAACAAATCTCAGCCCAGCAAACATCTGATCCTGATCTGCACAGCTGCCTGCTGGAAATGACTTGAACTACTGCTGTGACAAAGACAGCAAATAGACATCAAGCCCCGGGATTAGTAAGGCATAACACCAGCTCTAATTATTGGAGTTTCTCCTGCTTAAACCCAGGCTGCATTTAACCAATTTCATGAAATGTCTTCTCTCCTGAGGTTATGACATGCAATGTTGTCACTGAAAAGACTCATCTAGCTAAAGATACAGTTCAAGACTATATATCTGAGGTTTTGTGATTAATAAAATATTTTCCATATTTTCTGCAGTATAGTGTCTTCTTGCTTCAAATGGGAATATTTGAGAAAGAATTGCTATATCATTTTAAAATATGACAAACATGAAAAACATTAGGATGATCACTAGCAGTATCAATACTGTTTTGAAGTTAGCATACATTATTCCTACAGACTTGACTTCTGTAAGAGGATGACTATTACATTCAATGCTTAGCCTATTTATTTTTGGAAGAAAATGGATCAAAACAGAATACCAGCGCATGTTCTGGAGAGAGGCAAAACCCGTAATTGTCAGGTAGTTCACCATCACTTCTTTTCGAATTTACCTCCTTTCCATTGCTAATGTAAAACAGCACTTTTTCAGACAAAAACTACATTCCTGAGGGCAGCAAAGACTTCAGGAGTTTTGGGGTTTCTATGCATACACACACCAACCCTTACCTGAACAATCTCTTGTACCAACATAGTTGAACAGCCTTAAAAATAGAAATAAAAATGTCTTACAGACAGATTTTTATTTGCATTATATTAACAACTCAGTATTTGGTGATGGGGAAGATATTTATGAATAAGCTCATTTTTCCTCCTCAAACACTAAGATTTTTTTTTGCTGCAAAATGGGAAGGCTGGAGAGGAATGTATGAGTTACTGAATGACACATCTACAAGATAAGGAAAGGAATTTTTTGGCAGTTAAAGTGGTATTATCATAGAATCATAGAATCATTTGTTTGGAAAAGACCTTTAAGATCATCAAGTCCAACCGTACCTGTCCACTACTAAACCACGTCCCTAAGCGCCTCGTCAACCTGTCTTTTAAATACCTCCAGGGATGGGGACTCGACCACTTCCCTGGGCAGCCTGTTCCAATACTTGACAACCGTTTCCATGAAGAAGCTTTTCCTAATATCCAATCTAAACCTTCCCTGGCGCAACTTGAGGCCATTTCCTCTTGTCCTGTCACTTGTTACTTGGTAGAAGAGACCGACACCCACCTCGCTACAACCTCCTTTCAGGTAGTTGTAGAGGGCGATAAGGTCTCCCCTCAGCCTCCTCTTCTCCAGGCTAAACAACCCCAGGTCCCTCAGCCGCTCCTCATAGACTTGTGCTCCAGACCTTTCACCAGCTTCGTTGCCCTTCTCTGGACACGCTCCAGCAACTCAATGTCCTTCTTGTACTGAGGGGCCCAAAACCGAACACAGTACTCAAGGTGCAGCCTCACCAGTGCTGAGTACAGGGGAAGGATGACTTCCCTGGTCCTGCTGGTCACACTATTTCTGATACAAGCCAGGATGCCGTTATTGCTTCAAATCTGTGCATGTTCTCAGCTGGTTGGAGCAAGCAGCTATAGATCTTTGCTTAAACACACACCTAAAGTGAATGCTATTAATGAGGATAATTGGCTTTGGCTGAGATGACCAACATCCTAAGCTCTTTCTGAGCAGCAGCCACAAGTCAATATGAATTACGAAGCATTGATGCAAGTTTGTTTGTTGGTAGATTGTTTAACAAACAAGTCAATATCTCATACATTTAAATTATGTTTTCATTCTCATAATAAGTCATAGCCTCAACTACAGTACACTACAGCAGCATAACCTGAAAACATGCGGACATGGCAAAGTGTAAGCAAATACTACATCTGAGGAGAAAAAGTTTCACTGGACATTCAGGATGCAGGATGCCCACAGTTATCTTTTCAAACTCTAGTAGAAAGAATCGACACTGAGGGAAAAATAAAAGATTTGGGTAAAGGAAATTAGATATGAACCACAAAATTTTTCCAGTTCCTCCAGGTGAATGGTGCTGTTCTCCTGGCCAAAGCCAAAACTCATTTGCGCCACCTTCAAGTCTAAACAGAAATTCCTACATTGAAGTACATGTGCTTGTACCACCTGGGTGTCCCAAGAAGCGGTGCTGCTAAATGTTATCAGCTGTGTATTGTGAGTATCCTTATTAATTTAGTTAATGGCTATATTTCATCCAATTTCTGTCAAATACGAAGTTACAAAATGGATCCCTGTAGCCTCTAGCTATAAAGAGCTTTCAGATGAAAGCCCTACTCCTTGCTATGACAAGCCTCTCAAATGAGTTTCTGTCATCTTCTGCTCTGTGCTGAAGGTGGGTCAAGAGGAGCTTCGTTACCACAAAGCCTCTGATACTGAATGCAGACAGAGTTTGGAAAAAGACCACACAACTGTAAATAGATTAAAAACAAAAAGAAAACACAGAGGAAAACACATGGGCTGCTCAGCACCTGATAGTGAGACCTTTTCATCTCAGTATGTGGGTTTCTGTAGCTTATGTATCACAACACAAAGTGAAAGCCCCCCAAGTAATCTGGAAAATCATGAGTTGCAGCACACTTGAGAAAGTGTGAGCAAGTTCTCACAAATGGGGTATTCTGGAGAAACTTGTTTTGTTTTAAGAAAAAATTAGCTAGCCTACATCACAGTCAGTATGGACTGATTGAAAAGGCCATTGTTTAGAAGTAAAAAAAATCTCAATCTTTTATGTAAAAGAAAATACTGTTTAAAAAATTAAGCTGTTTTCTTCTTTCTCTTTTTTTTTTAACTTTCTTTTGGTTGCAAAAGATATAAAATAAGCCAGAAGACCTTCTTGTTCCATCTGAATAGAAAGGAGGGAAAAAAATCTGATGGGGAAAAAAATAAGGGAGAGGGGTAGTTCAGAGAAACCAGCTTATACAAAGTGCTGAATCCTTGCTCTCAAGTACTTTATGGGCCTGAGTTTCAGGTGGCTGTTACCTTATGTTAGCTAGAAAATGCTACAAAATAAAACTTAACAGCAATACCATTTACCTGCATGATCTCTTCTGTGGGTGGTGTTCCTCTTACCTGCTTTTGCTTAATCCAACCCTAAAATCTCTCAGATCAAGTACATCACACAAGCAGTGGTTTTTTTAACAATATCTGTTGCTGTTTTGTAATTGGTTTTGGTCTTTCTAGTGAAAAATGGCCATGTATATCTAATGTGAGTTCATTTACTAATTTGCCTCCTCATTCTTTTCACTTCTAGCACTTCTAGTTGCTCTTGAAATTTCTGTTGTTAATTATTCTGAAACGTAACTGCCTGTACCAGTTTAAAAAAAAATGTTTCTAATGCCTTGTATTCTGTTATTAGCTGTGTTATAAAATCATGGGGATTAAAAAAAAAAAAGGAAAGAGAGAAAAAACAGTTTATATAAACAGCTGATATTTTTAGAGCACAGGGTCAAGCAGATCAGCTTTTAATTAGAAACAGATTAAACTTTGATCACTCCTGCAGAGCTCTCCAGCATTGACTGAAGGTAATCCTTACAAGCTTTGGAGTGAGCGTAGTGGAGATATCTTGCCAGTGACTTTGCATTTAAAATTGAAGGTCAGAAAGTCAGAGCAGCACATTAAAGCTGGGAAGACTTAGATCCTACTGGGGCATGGACACAATTGATGTGCTGCTGGGGAACACAAAAGAAGAGCAGTCCAAACTCCAAATCAAATGCTAAAGTGCTCCTAAGCTCTCAAGATCAGTTCATTGATTTATGGTAATGTATGAATATGTCTATTTCAGCAAAACTTATATAAAATCAGATAGTATCGTAGTTCATAAATGAGGAATGGAAATAATAATCTTTGTTTCTGTAGTTTTTGATCACATAATCTAATGGTAGCTTCAAAATGCAATGGAAAGGATCATGAGATTTGAGTAACAGTATATATATATTTATCTGTCTTAATAATCTTTGAGGTGTTTATGGTGTTTCTACAGTGATCAACTGATTTAAATTGCTACATTCATGTGCATCTTTGTACTTTAGCTTTGTTTCAAAAATTTACAGCTGCCAAAAAAAGGCAACTTAAAGCAAAAAAAAGCCTCTTACGGACAGAAGGATGTATGTTTATTTGCAAGAGAAGCATCAAAATTTAGTGAAGAATATTCTCAAAGCTACATTTAAATAACATGATTAAAACAGGGTGAAACTGCAGTGGCAC
>VYZW01045886.1:8470-47058 GCA_013401315.1 Balaeniceps rex
CTTCTGATATTTACTATATAAATAAAACAAATTACTGTGGCATCCTCAGTTTCTTCACAAAATATGGACAGTTATATTCTTAGCCATCGTTCTGACACCATGAATCTTTTATTTTTATATTTTTTAATGACTCAGTTCTGTCTGTGGAGAATTCTTCTGTCACCACAATTCAAAACAAAGATGAAAATATAAGCTGTTAGAATTATGAAAGTGTTTGTTTTGGAATCTTCCGTCCAATTTCCTTTTCACCTAAAGACAGAAAATCCTCATATAGGCAAATGACTGAGTGAAGCCTCAGTAGCTAGTAATTTTTAAAGCGTTATTAACAGAGCTAATTGACCCAACCTACCACTTTCAGCAAAATGTTTCAAGTCAAACTACATTCACTCCGACAATATTCAGCTTAATTCAGTTTGGCTTTATATGGCAAATATTGGGATACCTGTCAGTTATTTTGTTTGTAAGATGATTCACATGACACCTAGTAGATAAGGTAGTTCTACGGTAAGTAGGGATCTTGCTTCTTTTCACCACCTTTCTGTTGTTCTCTTTCCCACTCTCATTTTCGCTCTCAGAAGTTGGATCTGTGTCTCTCTTAGCTTTGAGAACATTTGGAGGAGCTTCCCTTCTTGAAGTATCAGATACCTAAGAACAGATTGAAGTTTTATCTATACATTTTACAATTTCTAATTGGCTAATTTCTAACACTTATTCAGGTGCTATTTTTAAAAAGTTCACACAAAATAATTTTGATAGAAAAGTAAATAACTGCTTCCAAACAATGCCCTCCCTCCTTGCTAAAACATTTTGTTGTTTTAAAGATAAAATAAACCCAACAGAACAGCATGCTTGAGAACATATAGTTGTATCTTTTTGAAATGCCTGAAGTTTGGCAAAATCCTTATGCATAGAAGCTTCGTGCAAAATGTAAAACAAATAGAGCACTTAAAACCAAAAAAGCCTTGCAAACATGCAAGGTACACCACAAACTGTTACGAAAACATACCCGACAAACATATCAGACCAACTTGACCTATTAGCAAAATCAATTTTCACCAACTCTATAATCCAGATATTTTGCTGCATTTCATCTTTTACTCTGGTTCAGTTACTATATTGATTTAAAAACAGAAAACCATTTTCTAATATAATATGATCAGATAGTTCTCCTGGTCTGGTTTTTATTCAGTATGAAAGTTTTCATGACACAAAATGCAATCTTCAGTTTTAAAGACTTGCTTTTAATTTATTCCCAGTTTCTCAAAATTGTTAAGAACACATTAGCACAAAGTCAGCACACACATACCAGTAGAAGTGCTCCAGTCTGTCCCAGCAAACTTTTGCATTATCAAAAGGTACACCTCATTTTACAAACAAAACTTGCTGTGCGATCACAGAAAAAAATTCACCTTTTGCAGTATCTGTGAAATTTGATCTTCGATTTTTTTAATCCTCATCTCACTGTATATTTTATCAAGTTCGGCCTTCTCTGGTTCTGAAGATGAGACAGGCTCTGTAGAGGAGCTGATGGCACTTTGTACTGGTATTCTTGTACGTTGACGAAAATGAGCTAACGCCTGGTCGATATGCGGTGTCACCACTGGTAAGGTAACATAGTTCTATCAAAAGGAAAGACAACCCTTGTAACATTAATGAGCTGCATGCAATATAAAAATAAAATGTATCAATTTTAAAATCAGTACACACAAACTATGGCACCTGATGTCTGGATGAGGGGCACCCAGATGAAACCAAACAGCCCAAAATGTCTTCTAAACACTGCAAATCTGAACAGTTTTCTTCTGCTGGGTCCACTGATTCACCAGAAATATTTCTTCCATCTAGAGCTGTTAGCTGGGGCAACGTTTGAAGAACAGTTTCTCTGTAACCTTGAGGAAAAAGGCCACATTTAAATTGAAATTAATCTCTGAAGGAGATGTCTAGTGTATTTTAGGTACCCTGTCATCTTAAATTATTCAGTGCATTTTTAATAGAAGAAAAAAAAAGTAGCGAGTTATCTACAAGTGTCTCACCTTTCCCCACCTGTAAGGCTTTCAACAGACATTACAAAACAGACTAACTGGGAAGCTGCCTGCCTAGTCTTGGTCTACACAGGGATTTCCCCACCACCATCAGCACACTGCAGTTGCACAGACAACCTTTTAATATCGGCCTCCTGCACCAAAACAGTTGTATCAAGTGCAAGGACAGACAAATGTAATGGAAAGGCAAGCTCTGAAAGGGCTTAGATAACTTCATCCTTTTTCAGTGAATGAAATAAGGGATTATGAAACTGTAAGGCACTGAAGTTAAACTTCTTTAAATGGAATTTGGGCTTCTGAACGTTGCAGTTTTGAAAGTAAGTGCCACCAAAGAGCTAGATATGAAGAAGTATGTAAACACTTACAGAAGAAAACTAGTGGAATTTTCTAAGTTATCCAGATAACTTCGATAGTCCTGTTACTGCTTCCGTGGTGCCTGAATGCATTTGTAAAACTTGTTCATGGGTGCTTTTGAAAACATTACCTAAGACCTTATTTGGCTTCCCTCAATTATCTCTGAGGTTTCTTTCTAAGAACTGTACACCTATTACACCTGTTATCAGTTACATGCTCATGATATGGTTGTCATTTTCTATTATTGTAATTCTTACTGTTCTACCCTTTGTCATGAAATTATCTTTGAGCTGTCCCGAAAGTATCAAATCCTCCACTTGTACCTTCCTGTAGGAGATTTTCCCCTCTCTTATACACAAACAAAGAAAACAAACAAAACCTGCACTAAACCAGGATGCTACAATTTAACTCATTTGAACACAGGATGTAACATGTAAATGGTGTGAAAAACCTACCCCCAAACCAGAAGCTCTAGGCAACGCAACTGGAAGTGATGTATCCACACACATTCCTCCAACTTGTCTCCATGCTGCCTAGTGAAACCCCTGCCTACTATTTTGATGAAAATGTTAATTACTGCAAAGCATCTTAGAGTTTGTCACTGCTTACTGAAGCTGTGGGAAAAGGAGGAAAGGCCAATAGTGCTTATTACTGGTCTTCCTCTTGTGGTCTCTATCAGTAGAAAACCATCTACTTCCCATGCCTGCCCTCTTTCTATATAGTTCACTGTCTCTATGTACATTCTTCAAATTCTCCACCCACCCACCTTACAATATTAATACTCCTTTCCTCCTATTTCTGCAGTACTGTCTCTTCCCATCACTCTTTGTCTATCTCCCGCCTTTACCTAAAATAATACGTAAAAAGTTGAGCCTTATCAAAGCATACAACAATTTACAATTTTGAGAATATGCCCAGGGGAAGAAAAAAAAAAAAAAGATTTTTTTTATGGAAGACAAATTAATTTTGACAGAATTTAGATTTCTGCAGGCTGGCCAGTTTATGAATGAATTTGGAAGCCTCAGAACCTGGCTCACAGCTTAAGAGAAATCACTGACCTAACAAGCAGAAAGTATCTACCTAACATGAGATCCATACCTGCTGTGTGACAAACTGGATTGGCTTTTCCATTTTTTTCCAGTGTCAGATTCGTCAAACAGCACAGCCCCTTCATGCACTGAAGTAAGTGATCAATACTGTTTACACAGTTGCTGTGAAGGTCAATATGGCTAATCTTATGACTGGTTCCATGAAGGCACTGAAATCCTGAAAATTTGCAAAAAAACACAAAATAATGATTTCTGCTACTATCCTAGACTATAGGGTTTAGAACAAACGGCATCTTGTTGAAAAAGGTTCAGTAAGTAATACATCATAACTGGAAATGATGTAAAAACTTTTGCTCCATATCCTTGTCATGTATTAATTAGCTATGGTACACTACCACACAGTACAACGCTTAAGCTAGTTACGAGAGCTAACTTTAAAGAAACAGATTAGTTTCTAACTGTTAAGAAGCATGTAAAAATAAACATTTTGCTTGAAGTTCCTTTTTATAACTCAGTTCATTAACAAAATTGTTACCAATGCTCTTTTTAATTTTCTATTACAAACTTCCTTGATTCTGTAGCTTAAAATCTTAGTTAAAAGTAACAATTGGCCATTTCAACAAATAGATTTAGAAGAGAACTTCTGTATCATATCCAAAGTTGCATTTTTGTCCTATAGAAAGGAAAGATGTGAATCTTTGGAATTATCTTCCAAGACTATTGTATTTTTCACTTTGGAAATAAGTTTGAAATGTTTACTGTACTACTTTGTGAACAAGCTCAGCCTCGCCAAGTACAGGAGAATAAATTCCAATTCACAACAACCCTTGATGTTAGAAACTTGAAAGCTGAGAGTAGCAGCAATTGCCACCTTTAGTACCACCTTACTCAGTCAACTGGCTGAGCTTCTAAACCACACTTGGTCGAGTTTTTCAAAACTAAAGTGAGCCAAATGGTTTTTATTGCACTGCACATGCCAAAGTCACTTACCAGAGAGATCATTTATGCAATTATATGACAAATTCAGTATAGTTAAATTAAAGAGTTTTTCCAGTCCTAAACAAAATGAGGAAAAAAGGAACAGTAAGATTTTCAGAAGAATGCTCTACTTTCATCAAATCAAAACGTGCAAAGTAAGCCTTTAAAAAGCATAACTACAAATTATGACAATAAACTATAATCACAATATATTTTTTCCTGATTTTCCATAGCATTTTGCTATGATAAAGATTACAGAGACTATATACACCTTTTAGAATTTACATAGTAATATGGTTAGTAGCTCATACTAACTTCGTATAACCTTAATTACATGCATATTTTCTAGAAGCAAGCGTTAACACAACTCTTAGAAAAGCTTCACGAGTTGCTAAATGGACAGAAATAAATATTGCAGACCCTCCACTTTCGTTATCAGGTTACAGGATAAGCTTAGGGTGCGCAGGTTAGCCAGGGAACTCAGCCCCTCGATCCGGCGGATTTGGTTTGATGACAGATCTAAATGCTGCAGATTCCGCAGGTAGCCGAGTCCTTCGATTCTGGCGATGCGGTTACAGTGCACGTTGAGCGTGTGCAGGTCCGAGCTCAGGGAGACCTCCAGCAGGCTGCGAAGGAAAGGCACCCGCCATCAGCCGGGCAGCTCCATTCCCGGGCCGCTCTACCCAGCGCCCCGCCACGGCCGCGGCCTCCCCTCACCCCAAGGGCCCAGCTCCCCGCACCTGCCCCGCCTACCCCTCCGGCAAGCTCCTCACCTCTTAACGCCCTTATCCATGAGGCTGAGCTCGCCGGGGACGGCGCGGTCCCCCGCCATAGCGCTAGGTCACCCGCCCAAACCGCCACTTCACCTCAAACTTCCCCCGCCTCCCAATGGCGACGCTCCGCACTTTACGGCTGAGACGCAAACCCCTCACGACAACCCCGCCGCAAAGCCGCGTGCGGGGCGGATCCCTCGCCCTCCCTGCAGCCCGGCGGCGCCCAGCGGCGAGGCTGGGCCTGTAAACTGGTGTCCTGGTTTCAGCTGAGTTAGAGATACTTTTCTTCCTAGTAGCTGGCATAGTGCTGTGTTTTGGATTTAGCATGAGAAGAATGCTGATAACACACTGATGTTTTAGTTGTTGCTAAGTAGTGCTTAGACTAGTCAAGGACTTTCTTTTTCAGCTTCCCATGCTCTGCCAGGTGCACAAGAAGTTGGGAGGGGGCACAGCCCAAGATAGTTGATCCGAACTGACCAAAGGGCTATTCCATACCATATGACGCCATGCTCAGTATATAAACCGAGGGGAGTTAGCCGGGGGGCAGCGATCGCTGCTCGGGGACTGGCTGGGTGTCGGTCGGCGGGTGGTGAGTGGTTGCATCACTTGTTTTCTTTTCCCTGGGTTTTGTTTATCTCTCTCGTTCTCCTTTTCATTACAATTATTATTATTATTATCATTATTATTATTACTATTATTATTATTTTATTTCAATTATTAAACTGTTCTTATCTCAACCCGTGGGTTTTCTTACTCTTGCCCTTCCGATTCTCTCCCCCATCCCACCGGGGAGGGGGAGGGTGAGCGAGCGGCTGCGTGGTGCTTAGTTGCCGAGTGGGGCTAAACCACGACAACTGGCCTGCTTTGAGTTCCCCTCAAGGAAATGTTTGGGGGCTTCGGATTTTTTTTAGGGCTGATACAGTACTAGGAGTTTACTCCGGTCGTGGCTCAAAGCTCGCCGGTGGCTCTGGCAGGCCGGGCCTGGCCTCGGTAGGGGCCACAGATTCACTCTGTAGAAGAGGCATTTTCTAATGCACTGAAGCCCTGGCAGCACTTCGAGCATTGGTTCGGTACTTGCCCATGGGCCTGCCTGCTCAGGGTCAGTGTGCTGAAATCTGGGGCTCCCACCCTGGTATTTGTGCATGGCGTGACCCCCGCCGGATCCTGAAGAGCAGGAGAGTCCCAGGGCTGTGTTGCGCTGCTGGCCGGTTTCTGCTGGCCACAACTGGGGGATCTTGCTCAGTAGGGGTGAGCCTCCGGGCGACTATAACTAGTGACAGGGCACTGCCTGTTACAGTACAACTACGATTTTGAAGAGAACTGTAGCTAAAGGTGAATTTTGGTTAAACAATTTCAGTAAAGCTGGACAAGGTGTCCTAATAGACTTCTTACTTGGGCTGGGCAGTGTACATGCCTTTTATTATCAGTGCTATTGTAGTACCCCTTTTCAATACCATATTGACATTTCTTCATGAATGGCTTTATTTTTCAGGGCACTATAGCATCACTGTATAAGCTTACGGTGCCACACTGAGCATTTGATGCAGAAAATGCAAGCCTATCCTGGTATGAGGAGGGGTAGTTTGATCTAACCATCTAAAAGTAGAAGGGGAATAATTTCCAGTGGGCAGTTCATCCAGCCATTGCTGGGATTGGATGAGTATCAACCCATCTCATGCTATTTACTACAGGGGAAGCCTAACAAAGCCTAGACACTTAGTTTTTAAATGTCTGCATTTACACAGATGAGCGCTGTTGTTGGACATGCTCACCAGCCACTGATTATTAATATCTGTTACTGCAAAAAATCCCGCATACTTTTTACACACTGTAGCCCAACAAAGAATGTACACAGCAGCTCATGCAAACACACTTACATTGAGATTTTATCAAAGAGAAATACTTAAGTAAACCCTATGGCTAGTATGAACAGCCGTATAGGGTGCAAGTGCAAACTTTGTAGCATGTCACAAAACAGTGACTTTCCTCATGTTTTTTTGTTTGCCATTAGCTGACTACTATGTGGGGTCTGTTTCTTGATCAATAGTAAAAGTAGAACAATGTATCTGCCAGGGAAACAAATATATCCTTAGGACTTTAAGTAAAAGGCAGGTATATAAGTCTGACAGAGTACCAGGAAAAAAAGAATATTGCCAAGGCAGTAGATTGTCACGTGCCTCTATGTGCAGACTCATTTTCTAAATAAAAGTTTGTGAATACATCAGGCGGTCTGGTGTGGCAAATGGTAAACTGGTTTCTATCTAATGGGACTTACTGAAATCCTTGATTAGCTGTTGAGGTCCTTTCAGAAGGCAAGACAAAGAAAACTACTTTGAAATGTCATATTCCCAACAAAAATATTCCCAACAAGAGGAGAAAAAAAGGAGGATTATAAATCAAATTTGTCAGTCATATTAAATACAGTGTGTCCCTTGACATATGCCAAGGAAGATTAACTGTGACTGTTTTTTTCCTAGAAGGTCTCTTCAGGTTTTTCCTTTGTTCCTCTGCTTCTTTATCCTTGGTGAATGTCAGCAGCAGGAAGCATCTTCAGAGGCAACACAGGAGAGTATTTATTGAAACTTTGCAAGACAAATTAGGTTCTAATTTTGGTACATCTTCTCCCCTTAAAGGATTTGGCGTGATGCAGAGATAAGTCAGTACCGTGCTTGAAACACTGTGTAGTTAATTGAAAAGGAACTAAATAAATGTTTAAAAACTGACATTGTTTAGACAGATGGGCTTCTTTCTAGTCCATCTAATCAGTGAGTGGATCACAGGAAAGACCTAATGACTACACACAGAAAATTCTTGACAAGATTGAAATTGAAACTCCTTATCCAAGTACATTGAAATTCAGTTAATTACAATTAGGAGATAATACATATCCATTTTAGGCAACAAAATTATTCTTCCATTACTTTTCTGTATTGGTTTGTCTCAAATCTAGAGAAACTACAGCGACTGAAGGTATCAGTCGTGATAAGCATTAGATAGTTGATAGTGAAAAAGTTGACATTGAAGGCTAAAAGAATTTTGAAAGAAAATTAAAAGGGAAGATCCTAAATGCTAGGAGAACTAGAAATGATAAACTGAAGTTTCAGCTTTCAACCATAGCTGTTATATAGCACTCTCTTGACCTCATTTTACTGTCAAAGAGAACTCAGTAGTTGGCACTCAGAAGAAATGTCGTCATTCCCTGTTGACTATGAAAACTGCAGTACTTTGGCATTTTATTTTGATGATGATATAACCTTTCAGTCTACTCCACGTATCAGGGGAATCTTAGGCTTGTCTTATAAATGCGTCTAGGTTATTTTAATCATTTATCTTTGCCCTATATTCAGCAGTTGAGTCTGGATAATGTCATCAAAGTGAATGTGAGCAGGTATTCAGTACATAGTTGGGTGTGAGGCAGGAGACACTGACATATGAAACTTTGAGATAATCATATAGACTGTGACAATTTATCCTCTCAGCCAGAGAGAGAATTTGGACATCTTACAGAAAACCTGGGAAGTGAATATTTATGACGTGCTTCAGAAGACACTGCCCTTACATATTGAAAAAGAAGGCAGTTTGGCTGAAAACTACCTGTTGTGTAACCAGCTGTGTTTTACTGAGTTCTGTCCCAGTAATGCTCATGTTAGTGTACTGTTTCCAGAATGTCAGTCTTTTTTGGATTTGTAGGAGTGTTGTCATTGTCTCTGCTCTTACCTCCTCCTACTCTGGCAACACCACACCAAAATGAAAAGCATTTCACTGAAAGTCCAGAAACATTTGTCTGAGGTAGGCAAAAAGCACACACAAGAAAGTAATAATCTCAGTAGGTTTTTCTGAAATCAGGCAGCTTTGTCAGAAGTAAAAACTGCTTGTTAATATGCTGCTTGGGAGATTTTGGAAATACCTTTGTTATACTAGAAATTAAAGTACTTTAGGATGAACAGTGAAGTAAAATCAGTTGCATCTGTACTTTAAGCTGCCATTTAGTGTAATATTGATTTGGTTTAAAATAGTAATCCAAATCCAGCTGTACATGGTCGAACACCCAAAATAAAGAGTTGGAAGATTGCTGGATATCAAAAAATATGTGTGGATTCACAGAGAAGGAGACTCAGAAAAGGCACTGAAATAAAACAGGAAATTACATATTTTAACCATTTAAACCATTTATCGCACTTAATTTCCAATTCATGAATACTGGTGAAGAAATATTTGAATTTTTATGAATTATTCATAACACATGGTACATGCATACTTGAACTTAAACGCATATTGCAATTTATAAAGTGAATAAATGCAATTTAAAATGCATGCAAATTTTTATAAATAGAGGTGTGTTTTGTGTAGAACTAAAATTTTTGTAGTCTGTAGGACTTGATGGGTTTTGAAGGTGAAAGTATATAGTGAGTGCTGCAGTGATTTGCAGAAGGTGGAAGAATTCACTTACGGTTTAAAGCTGCTCTGGAGCTGTGGATTCTGTCACTGACCATGCTGCAGAGTTTCTGTGTGGGATGGAAACCCACTTTAACCAAGTAATTGAAAAAATTAAAAAATAACAGTCTGTGCACATGCTTATTTTAACAAAAGGTCTTTTACATGATGGCATATTACATAAACCCGATTTTTCAGATGAATTTATTTTGTACTTGAGTGAAATCCTGCTGTTCAGGACCAATCTGAACCTCTGTGTCTTTCAAATTGGGCCCTGTAAAAGGTGTGAGTTTTGTTAGCTGCATCAATGAGCTTTGACCTTCGGGACAAAACTGATTCCGCAGCTTGACTGGTAAAAAGTAATAACTTTGCGGCGCTTAACAACCCTTAAGGTATATGCTGAGCTTGTTTTTCATTTAGTTTCCTGCTTTCTGCCCATTTTTCTCTACATCTCTTAAAAAGAATAAATACATTTTTGTTGGGGCAAAAACCTATGACAATGGTATATCCACATCTGATTGAAGAGAAGCTCCTTTTCCGTGTTTTGAACATAAAATATACCACGGATTGTTAAATATGTAGAAAAATCAGTGGCCGCACCTTAAAAGGCTCACGCCAAGCTGGTGGGAACTTTCAGCCTTCATCTTTCTGTTCCACAGCCCCCATAGAGATAATGGAAGCGATGATACAGCTCCTTCCCCCCACAGCAGTGTCCCAAGATTAATACCTGCTTAGGAAGTGCTTGGGTACTACTATAACGATGAGTGCTCAAGAAAAATGGGGAATAAACTGGTAGTTTTCTTTCTAGTGCAGCGTTTAATGAGTGAAGTATAAACAAGCTCCGGTATACCCAGTGACTGATGAGGATTTGGCAAAACATACTGGTGATCACTGGTTATTCCTGTCCATTTTATGGACTGAAGGCAGAAAAATAGTACCAGACTGTTCAACTAATGCCCATGTCACTGTCAATAACATAAGGAGGGATGATTTATTTCTTCATGTTGCCATACCCTTCCCCTTTCCCTAGGCCACGTTTATCCACCTCTCGCAGTTGTCTCTGAAGACATACATAAAAAGTTTGAAATCTGTTGATGAAAATCAGCTGAGAAATGAGCATTTACTGCACATTATTTGTTATGCCAGTTTCTTTAAAAACACCTCCAGACCTTAATAATTTCTGAAGTACATATTAAACCAACACGTATATGATTTGCCAGTGTTTCTTGAAGTATTTGGTTAATCATCTTCACATAGAAGACACCAAAACCCAAAGTATGCTCTCTTTTCTGAATGATTAAGCCAGGCTTCCCATAACATTTCACTAGCAAGCAGGGCTGTGACAGTCTGCTAACAAGGTGAGAGGGAAATACATGTAATCTAGCCTCTGAAGTCATATCATCGGCTGTGAAAAAAGAAAAAAAATGGGAAAAGGAAAGAGCGACAATCCCAAAGATGGGAAAAGAAAAGAAAAGGCCAAGATGCAACTCAAAAGAAATATAGGTTATTTTGATGGGGTAAGTTTTATTATAGGATCAATTGTTGGGGCAGGGATCTTTGTGTCTCCCACAGGGGTGTTAAAGCATTCCTTACTTAACGTTGGCGTTGCACTAATCATCTGGACTGCATCTGGTCTGGTTTCTCTGATGGGTTCCCTCTGCTATGCAGAGCTGGGAACTGCTCTGCCCTTCTCTGGAGGAGAATACAGCCATATTAAAAGAGGCCTTGGATCCCTACCCGCCTTCGTCTTTATCTGGACATCAACATTTACCAAACCAGCATCAAATGCTGCTCGAGCCTTGCTGTTTGCTGAATATGCCACCCAGCCCTTCTATGGCATTTGCCCTGCACCAGAAACGCTGAAGAAATGCTTGGCCTTGGCCGTTCTCTGGTCCCTGGGGATTTTGAACGGCCGCAGCGTCAAAATGGCTGCGTGGGTGCAGACGGTTTTCACTCTGCTGAAGATGATGGCCTTGTCTGTAATTGCCATCGGTGGCGTAGTTCTCATTGGCGGGAGAAAGGAGAGTCTGGCCAGGTTTGAGGACGCGTTCAGCTCAGAGATCCCCAGCGCGTCACAGGTTGCCGAAGCCTTCTTCCAAGGACTGTATGCGTATGGTGGTTGGTGGTCCCTCAATTATATGGCAGGTATCTCACTCCTCTTCTCTAGATTTTGTTCTGCAGTCACCATTCTTATGTTCCTCAGCTCATCTTAGTAGAACATAGGGTCTCTCATGTTTTACACGAGTCCTGTGTTTGTTGGGGCTGGTAGAAGAGGCGTTGTTCCGCTCTAGGCAAGTTTCTTGCTTCTTGTGCAGTCTCCAGAATCAGACTGACATTTCCAAAGGACTACGAGAGAAATCAAAATAGTTCATTTAAAATCTCATGCATGAACAGATTTTTTCATACCTTAAAAAGTTGCATTTTGTCTTAGTGTCAGTGTCAGTGCATTTTTAGAAAAGGATTAAGATATCCATGCCAAACTGTGTGCACAGTAAGGACCAAATCCAAAAAGATAATTGATTAATGTGTATTTAAATATCGGTACCTTCTCTGAGATTATGCAGCTGGTTTGTACATGGGAAAATTAATTTTGAATTGTGTTAAAATATAGTAATTTTGTGGGATATATCTCATGGTCAGTAGTCACTTCCTTGGGAAAATAGAGTTTTGCACAGAAGGTGAAGAAGAATATAAGGAAAGTGGTATAAATCTTTTCATATAACTTGTGCTGAATTTTTACATTCAAAACCTTTTTGAATATCCATTTACTTATTCTGTTCTGTATCTGATGACACATATGGCAGTAATAAATAGAGCAGTTTTTCATGAAAGCTGCAGAGATAATGTTCATAATGTTAGTTATGCATGCCATGAGTTAAATGAATAGTGTTTTATAGTATCACCAGATTGATAGAATTAAGTTGTAAGCAAATGGATGTTGTTCTTATATCTTTAAACCTATTTATCCATTGACCCCTATCACATGTAAAACATTAAATAAACTGAATGTGTGAAATGCATAACACAAAGTTCAATGGTGAGAACAGTGTGAAAATTGGGTTAATGTTTAAAAAAATGACTGTTATTCCAGCTATTCCAGCATTAACAATATGCCGCAATAAAAAAGGTGATATAAATCAGCAAAGTATAATTTTGAAATCTTAGGATTTCCTTAAGGGCAAGCATTTAGCTTTGTAAGCCCGCAAAATAAAAAATTTTTGGTAAAATAATATTATTTTGTGATCAGTTAGTAGTAGTAATAAAAACCATACACTGGACAGCACAGCTGTTTAGACCGATGCAACATATGCAATAGTCCTCTTCTGAACTGAATTTCCTATTCTTCAACAATAACTTCATTCCTGTGAGCTTCAGCTAAAGCATCAGGTGCCAGCTGGATGGCAGGACTGTAACGAGCAACAAAACAAATGGAAAGATAAATTTAAATTGGCAGTTTTGGTGATTGTCCCCTTCTGGGCTCAAAATTACCAAGTGTATTTCTTACATTTGAAATAAATCCCAAATTCTCCAATTGTCTGTATCTGAATTCCACTGTTGTGCTCATTCAGTCCCTCTGGCTCTGCACACTACAGCTGGCGCTGTGGCAGGCTCAGAGCTGATGTTCTGGGCAGGAGACAAATTATATTTGAGGGAGGAAAGGGATTTCTGTCTCCTAAAAAAAGCTCAAGTAAGCTGTACTTTTCACTTCTTCCCCCTTGAGAGTTATCGGTTGGTAATACCGAGGAAGCCTTTTGTAAATGCTGAGGGAAGTGGGAAAGGGAGAGGGAGCAAGAGGGATGGGATGAAGGATTGAAAGAGACAAAAAAGACCCTTTTTGACTGAGATGAGGATGAATTATTAGAGTTCTGGAAACCAGCTCCATCTTTTGCTGGGACTATCACATGGTCAGGAATGTGTACCAGTGCCTCAGATGTTCAGCTGCAAAATTTGGAGTTTTTTCATATTTGGTAAGAGTAGTTTTAAGCTAAGATGCCATGCTTAGCACTAGTTTTCCTCCGCCAGCTTTGCTCTGGAAAAGATAATCAAGAGCAGAATCCAGCTGGGAATGACGCCCTTTTAAAGCCACTGCATTACTGCTCTTCTGTCAATACCTTTAGTCTTTCCCATTACTTTTTCTGTATTTCCTGATATAAGGGCAAAGAGAAAGGTTTTGTGCAGGAATAGGAAATACAGTCGGAAAGTTTCAGATCAGGACTCATGAGGTGATGTAAGAATAAATAATCTGACTTTAGAGTCTCACCTTTATGCTAGTGATTTAAAAGTATGGCTACTTGAAAATTTGTTACCAAATCGATTTTCTAATGTAAGTCAAATACATGTTTAATCAAATCAAAGTTATCAGTCCTTTCAGACCTCCATCCGTCCCTCCTTCCAAGATAGTTAAAAAATAGCTAAATAAGAAAAAAAAAATTAAAAAAATTGTTTCGGCTTCTTTGATAAAACCATTTGAGAATCACTGTAGGACCTCACAAGCAATGTACCTTAGCAGCCATGATTAGGGGTTGGGGCAGGACTTTGCTATCAGTCTTGTCAAGCTCTGTGCAGATTCAGTACTGAAACACACTTGCAGAAGCTACACTGTTTGCTTTATTAGTCTTTTTAAATTGTATTTTTCAGAAGAGATGAAAAACCCTAGCAGAAATATCCCCTTAACTGTGATGACTGCTGTTCCTGCAGTAATTGTTTTTTATTTACTGGTGAACATCTCATATCTGACTGTCCTCACTCCTAAGGAAATTGTCTCTTCAGGTATGCATTTGATTTTTTTTTATTAAAAAGGTGTGGTCCATTAGCATACCCATCTGATGTCAATTTACGGGGTTACTTCTGCTCATCTAACTTCACAGTCAGGAAGTTTGGGTTTCATTCTAAGTTTTAACAGGGAATTCTTGTTTAATTTTACTGTATGACACAAGATGGACTGAATGCAGACAGATGTTATTAGGTGTTGAAAATGTTGGCTTATACCTGCACTGTCTAAAAAGAAATCAGAAGTGTATTAAAATGTGGAAAATCAGATCAAGATCAGGTCTCTGTTGAGTATAGAGAAGGCCTTTGTTCTCCTGTAGTTTTAATCCTCTCGACTACTTCCTTCCCTACCTCATGGTGTCTCAGGCTAAAGCCATTACTTTTTAGGAGGTGGACAAGTCTACTGCGATAAGTAAGATAGAAAAGACTATGGACACAAAAATGTAGCCATTTTGTGAGTGTGTGTGAGGGTTATTCATGATAAGTATTGTGATTCCTTAGAAAAGCCTATACAAAAGTCCAGTGTATGTAAAGCCTCTCTCAGATCTTATACCAATAAGCTGTCCATGAAGAGGTCCAAGAGGAGCCGTATTTCTCCTTGATTGCCCAAACAGCACCTTTTAAATACCACTCTAATGAGACTGAGCTGTCAGACCTTCCTTCCAGGAGTGACAAAAAACATACCTCATTTGGATGGATCAATTATTTTTTTTCCTGTGAAAACAGCTCAATAACATAAACCAGAGCGGTGTAGCTGTCACTCAGTGACCTCGTATTATTGCTCAGCCGTTGTCAGGCTATCTGCTGGGAGAGATGCATATATTTTCAGATCCATCCTACAATGAAAGAGGCAGCGAATACCAGAGTATCCGTGAATAGCAGCTGCCCAACAAGCATGACCAGCTCCAAACTTACCAGGGGAGCGGTGTTTATCTGTGTCAGCTGAGGAGATAGCCTTAAACTTATAGCTCTTCTTTCAAACATTGCTATGCATTGCTGCAGTTCTTTTTCTTTCACTACATCTTTTTTTTTTGGGGGGGAGGTGTTTTCCCCATCTCTAATCTTCCTATGCTGCTCAGGTCACTGCAAGACCTATATTCCTCGTGGCAGTGGGTTATAGACCCACTAAATATTAGTCCTCGCTACAATATGGGCTATAGCTAATTTCCAAGCAATATTGAATATCTCTTGTTCAGAAATAATCTTTCACATTTCCCAGTTCCACCCAAAGCAAAACCTCATTAATAACACGCTTGCTGACCCGTCTCTGCATGTACGTGCGCTCATGTTGGCAGTTTCCTCATAACAGTAGATCATGTCACCGCTGTGGTCACACCAGGGACTAATGCGTTCATTTTCTTTCCCCGCACGGCCTTGCCCATGCATGTACGTTTGTGATTCATGGCGGTGAGATGCAGCTTGCTCCCGCTGGGAAGTCCATTACCGTGGTATTGGCCCCAGCAGGTTTACCCGGCTTGCTCTGGCAGGCAGCACTTCTTCTTGCTGTCATGCCCCCCAGGAAATTTTTAGCTCCTGAATTAAATATCTTTAGGATTAGATTAGTCATGTTTGACTACGGTAGCAAAAAACCAGGCATTTCTGGTAAATCATGGGTATTTCATGTATTTTAAGTTTCATTTCTGTTGAGTCTGTCAGTAACTCAGAACATGGTACCTACACTACACTAATGCTTTGCTTTCTTGCAGTTGCTGTGGCAGTCACTTGGGCTGATCGAGTGATCCCCTCTGTTGCCTGGATCATTCCTCTCTCTGTTGCTGTCTCAATATTTGGTGCCCTCAACAGCAGCATGTTCACACTAGGTCGATTAAGCTATGCTGGAAGTCAGTCAGGACACCTACCTGTTTTAATATCCATGCTTAATGTCCACTCCTGTACTCCAGCACCAGCCATGATTTTTTCAACTGCCATTGCGTCCATTTTTATCATCCCCTCTGACCTTATTATGTTAACAAATTACTTTGGATTTTCTGCCTGGCTTATGATTGGATTGACTTGTGCAAGCCTGATTGTACTTCGATATCGGGAACCTCATCTACATCGACCATACAAAGTAAATGGAAATAAGTTATAAAATATTTTTGCAGATTTTTTTGAGTCATGGGTAGCATGCAAGAGTTATGGAACAAGTGGAAGTCAAAAGTGGATAGTCACTACAAAAAATACAAGTAATAATCACGAAGTTTAGAGCCTTATTCAAAAACTTTTCTTCGCTGTAGAAGGAAAAGAAAAAAACAGGTGGTCTCTGCCCCAGAGAGCTTGCACTTCAAAACAAGAGATGGATATATACAGAATGGGGGAGATGTGCAAACAACGTGAAACCACAGTAGTGTGGAGCAGTAACCAGAACAGTGTGGGATCCAGGCTGGCCATTCACGGTTACTTAAACCTTGATCTACTCTCACCTTTTCTGACACAACCACAGACGTTAAGGATAGGTTTAATTTAATCTCAGTCTAGCTGTCAGAAACATGGGTTAGAAGTGTATGCTCATTGTCAAGACTTCTTGTAGGCACCCAACCCTGAGTTTCTTTTAGGAGCCCATCCTGTCGTATGTGGATGAATGGTATTCAGGGCCTGCCTATCTCTCCCTATTGACAATAGACAGAGCCTGAACAAGTTATTTTGGAAAAGTTGCCTATATTGAGGCAATTTGAGGTCAGATGAATCTCATCCTAGGTAAGATTGCAGCAATGTGAGAAACGGTACTCTAGTGTGGCAAAGAACATGTTATTACTTTTATGAATGAGGCATAAAATCACAGTTGGTCAGTTTATTTCCTAACATTTTTTTTTTCTTTTTCTTTCAGGTGTTTCTACCAGTTCCGTTTCTGATGGTGGCAATGTCTTTCTTCCTAGTTTTAGCTCCCATAGTGTGGTCTCCAAACCTGCAATATGTTTATGCTTTCCTGTTTATGCTGGGAAGTCTTGTTGTTTATGTGCCTTTTATACATTTTAAATTGCATTTTGCGTTTCTTGATAAAATTACTTGCCACTTACAGCTCCTGTTGGAAGTTTCTCCTGCTGATGAATCTGCTGAGAGCAAGTGTGAATAATGGCAAATATTTGATCCTAGTACAACTAACAGCCAACAGAGGATTTTGTTCAACCGAAATTGTAGAAGGTAAAAGTTAGATGTTAGGTGTGATACATAGGCGTGCATGCATGTGCATGCATGTGTGTATAAGTATATACATATATACAGGAATATATGTCTATTGCATACATATATAGATGTATATACATATATGCACTTATATGTATATATACATGCACGTATATGTATGTATACATATAAGCATATGTATATATAGACATTGGCATAATGAGTTAATATGTATATACTTTTGTGTGTCTGCGTGTATACATACTTATACATAGATGTATATGTATATTTAATAGGTGCAAAGAATCTCTCTTAAACTGGTAAAATCTATGAAATGCTCTCTCTTGCTCCTGAAGACATTAAAGTTGCATATATTCTTGCAAGAATAGAAATAATACTAAATTACAGCACAAATAATTATCAATATTATGATATAATAAATGAGTAAATACATACTTAACAGCATCATTATATAAATATAATTTGGTTTCCAAAATAAATTGTCTGGATTACTTTTAGTTCATAGTAGCTTGTTTATTAGAACTTCTGGTTTTAAAGGCTTTATACTTCTCTTCATCTGCTACCTTTTTTGTCTGAATTTGTTTTTAATAAAAACCTTTGAAGAACGTAATGAAATTGTCTGAGACCTTTTTTAATCCCAAGAAAAGCGTACATGGTGCATCTTAGCTATTTTAGAACAACATACAAATTCAGGGTGAAATCTTACGAAGCATCAAATAAGGCAATAAGAATTATTTATCCTTTTCATCACAGCAATAAAACTAAAGATATGTGGATTACTTTACTGAATTGTTTACATCTAAGCATTAATATTCCCATATTCCTTGGTTTCTTTTCAGTGTTATTGAGAAATAAGAGCTTTTTTAGGCCTCCTCCCCTCCTTTTTCATTTTGTTTATGAAAGCAAGATAAATAGATTCTTTTTTATTTTGATAATTGGGCCATATTAAGTTCACTGAGTATTTAAACTTAAAAACAAAGGGCCAGTACCCAAGAAATATCACATACTTAGGTGATTAATCTGTTAATATAAGCTGTTATTGTTATAATTACAATAAAATTACATGTGTAAAGTGGTTTTTCAAATCTGTCTATTAATGCTGAGCAATACAACCAGTAGATGGCTCCAGACTAACATCTCTCTTACACCGTGATATTCTGGGTTGCTGGATGTTGTATTGGTGAGAGAAATAGTTTTACAGAGCGTTGTATTATAACACAGTGGAATGAAAAAACTCTTGCTAGAAGATTCAGTTCTCTGATATATCAAAAATTTAGAGGTCAGAATGTTAGATAAAGACTTTATATGTAGCTACCCAAAGTGTGGGGTACCCATCAATAATGCTGGGAACCAACTGAAGGTTTAAGAGGGTTTGACTTTGCACTGGAACAAGCCCTCAAATTAAAACAAGTACATGAAAAAACTGGCTTTTCTCACAGCTGGTGATGTACACAAAATGGAAATTTGAAGTAAAAATTAGACCTTTTAAAATGCTGTAGGAAGAAAAGTCCATGCAAGTGAGGAGTGAGGTGAATACAGCTGAGCTGGAGACTGGATCCTGCTGAAAGCAGGCAGGAATCAATGTTTAATTTCACTCAATAGTGCTATCAGAAAAACATTTTTCTTGCTATTTAAATTTTAAAAATCACAAGACTTGACAAAATTTTATAGGAGTAATATTTTAAGAACTGAATTCTAGTGAGTATTAAAAGGAAATAAGGATTTTACTGTGTCTAAAGGACCAACCAGGGATTGTAAATGCAGGTGTGGTGCCTGGCAGTGACACAGATTTTCAACTGACCTTGATCAAGTCACTTATTTAAACCCATGCTTTAATATGTAAATAAAAATGGAAGTCATAAGAAAAAAAAGTGTATGGGACAATAATATTGTGTTGTGGACCACATGGTTAGAAAAAGCAGACATCAGGGGGACGTTGCTCAATTGGATGTGTAATTTCAATGTAATTTCTTGTCAGTAGATCTACTTGAGCTTGTTTATACACTTGAATTCCATAAGGAGTTGGGTACCTAGTGAATGCATATGTCAGGGTATGTTTGGGTAATTGGAGCATGTATCTGTTAATGATACAAACTTTGAATTTAGAGGTTTAGAAGTTTCAACAAATTAGGGAACTCAAAAGTCCCAATGAAATGTAATATGAAATAAATTGCATCTATGTATCTTTTTGCAATATGAAGTAGATAGTTTTTCTTTTAACAAAAATCTAGGAAATGGCACGTAAACAGGCATGCACATACCCCACAGTTTCCATGGTTATTGTCAAAGGATCAGCAAAGACGAAAACAGCTAAAACAGGTCAGAATTAAAACTGTCTCTGCAAACTTAACCTGCCCCTTCTGTGAAGGCATCTTACAATGGCCTTTGATTATCAGATCATAAAGTATTCTTTCAATATACCCTTACCTCATTTATTGGTAGAATGGATGGTGCCCAGATAATTCACTATTATTTTCTTCCTGTTTCAATGTGTGACCTTGCACTTTATTTATCACTCTCTGCTCAGATGCTGTTCTTGATAGACATTATTAATTTCTTACAGACTTTTCTGTGGTGTTCCTCATGACAGCATCTGAGCACTTCACAACCAACCACTAATTTGTCTTCCCTCTCATGAGCTGAATCAGTGGTATCATCTTTGCTTTGCGGAAAGTGAGTTAAGCTGATGTGTAGGTTGCACAACAAATGGATTTTGTGATGTTCCCTGAGATCCTTCAATTCAGATCAAGCACCTCAATGGAGAACCGTTGATGGAGAATCAGGACCAACTATAGATGTTTCTTTATCTTAGGAAGCAGGGCAAAGAGCTGGGTAATTGGTGAACCTACAGCTTGCATGGGTATTCAGCCACTATATATAGATTTCAGTTCTTCCACGTCTTTTAGATGGTAACAAAGGAAGTATGGCTGAAATGGTTCACTAACTTTGGATGCCTAAGCTGAGGTACCTTGGACCTGATTTTTCATAGTAATTAATAAGTTCAGAGTGCCTATAGTCTCCTGGAATTAAGTTCCAAGGATAGTAAAAAAGGAAAGAAGGACAAATTATCGCAGTCACTTTGGTTTAGATGAATAGCACATATCCCATAACTCAACTTCTGACTAACTGTGGGTAGCTGCGATTCCTTTAAGATATACAGTTTATGAAATGTTAAATTACAACTATGAGACTTTAAAATTCCACCAAATCAAGCTGTGAGGATTTAAGATGGGATATAGAAAATTAGGAAAACCGAATTAATGACAATTTTTAAAAATGCTGGTTTAAATTATTCCAGGATGACCTTGGAATTTTATAAGGAAAGAGAAGTTTGAATTCTTCTAGGCAATATTCAAATTTCTTAATCCAGCAACCCTTCTGCAAGTGCCACCTCATTCACTACATCAAATTCCATTTCTACAGCAAATGAGGGATTGGCTACCTCACATTTAGCATCTTCTTCAACACAAACTGTTGACTTATTCCCAGATCTGAGTGAGCTAGAGGTCTTCTGAAAAAGAATGCTCTCATTAAATGACCTGCTGTTTGGAAAGGGACTCACACAGCTGAGCTGAATTAACATTATAAAAGCAATCTCAGATATGGTATTGCCTATCTTCTGAATATGAGTCACTTAATGCAGCCTTTCTTTTGCCTGAGTGTTTTAGGATGCCAAATCACAAAGCAGCAAATACAGTATTCAATTTATATAGATTTCCTATTGTTGCTGGATCATTCCACATTTCCAAGCACTAAGCATAAAGGAACAGAATTCAAATTTATAACTCATATTAACTACTCNCAGAAAATGCTATATAGAAGTGTGACTGTTTTAGTACTAGACTATATCAGACATTATTTAAATTTGTAATTTATTTTTTTACCTTTGACCTCATAATTCTTTTAAGCTCATGCATACTTGCATGTTTCAGAAGTTCAGCCTTACAACAAATAAACTTAAATTGTGGATATTAGTTTTTCAATACTGTACTGGCCCAGTTTGTCATGTAACATCCCTAGCTGTTTTTCTAGGTTCCTAACAGAGTATTTGTATGTATGTCTGCATTACTTTTTTTTTGCCATTATCTCCATAAAAAGACAGCGTAAAAAACCAAAGGATAATTGGTCTTATTTTAAAAAATTACTTGTAGCTATACATCATGCTAACTCCATGTGTGCTGACTGCTTTACTAAAAATTTTCACTCTGGGGCACATAACAGGAATTGTACAGGAGAAATGAAAAAAATCAGCAATTAATTGATTTACTTCCCTTTTCATAGTTAACTATGATTCCAATAAAAAGATAATCAACTAATAATAAACAGCTATACATTTTTGTTTGTGCTTTGATGTGGTGATTTTTGGTTGGAACCTCTGGTTTACACAGGGGAGGATGTGTGAGGAGCTGCCTATAGCTGTTAAGCACGGAGGGGCTCAGACTTTCTGATTTCTAATCTTAGGTTTGATATGCACACTGTGGGCATTGCTAAGGTTCCCCACATCTCGGTTTCCACATCTGCTAAACAAGAAACAATTGTGTTTTAACAGCTTACATGTCAAAGAGTATTTGCTTGTCACCTTCTCTTCTGGATCGCAGTCAGAAATTATTCTTGTCATTGCCCTCTGTGACTTATTCCAAGTGATGGGGGACCCTGAGCATTCCCAGTTCTTACTGGCTTGATTTGGAGGGGTAAGAGCTGTATGTGCTTCAGGAACTTTGAAGCTGTTTCTATTCTGCTTTGGAACAGGAAATTAAACATTTTTAAATCAGCAGGTTTGGATAACCTGTATCTGACAGGTTTAAAGGCACAGTTGAGGAGCTTGACTATTAATGTTGATTTTCAATAACTCTTGCAACACAGGAGAAGTTTTGGGAGAGTAAAAGAAAGTTAACATGCCAATGTTTAAAAAGAATAAAAGAGATGACCCAAGTAATTACAGGCTTGTCAGTGTGACATAAATCCTTGGAAAAATAATGGAACAGCTAATACAAAACTGAATTAATGAAGAATTAAAAGAGAGTAGCATAATTAATGCCAGTTTGTTTGTGTTTATGGAAAATAATCCTATCAAACCAGCTTCATATTGTATTTTCTGTAATTTTGGTTGATTAAAGGATAATAATGTTGATGTATAATACTCAAACTACTTTACTTGAAACGAGATGAGAAGAGTCTTATGAAATACCTGGAAGATGACAAAATCAACATGACACACATTAAATGCTTTAGAAACTGGCAAATGAGATCTCAGTTTAACCTGTGAAAAGGAGTCTTCAAAGCAGCCCCACAGAGCTCAGACCTTGATTCTACCCTCTTTCATGTGCCTGTCAGTGGTCTGTAAAAATGGAGCTATTGCTGAAAAAGTTTATACATGACTAAAATGGAAAATGGCAAAAAAAAATTAAGATGACAGCACACAGAGCTAAAAAAATCAGGATTCTGTGATCAGCTGGGCAGAAGCAAACAATGTGCTCTGCAAAAGTTATAGGCATATGTGTAATAGCCAAAACCACTGTCCCCTTTCTGGTGGCAGCACATTGTTAGATCAGTTTTATTGCTGGTGACTATGAGAAGTTGTCCACAGTCGTCATGAAAGGTCAACTGAACTGAGCTTCAGTGAGATCCTGCTTCTATGTGTTGCATTGGCAGCGATGCTTATACCTCCTCTGAAGAACTGGTTCCAGTTCTCTCTCTACAAGCGGAGAGGTGGCTGTGATTTCTCCCTGAATCCTTTCCCACAGCAGACAGTTGATTACACAAAACCAACCATCAACAATAGCTGGAACCTGGATATTTTAGCTTAGCCAAATGGAAATTGTTTGACTTGATGCAGAGCAAAATATTATTAATATTTTATTATATGCTTTTTAATATAGCAGATAAAGATACCTGAAAGTTGAAGCAATTCAGACTGAATTTGAAGTACATATATACATTATTTTGGTAGGCTCAGTATGTTCATTCAAACCTCATTAAAAATAAAAATATATTCAGGAAACATGAGAATAACTTTTATTTCTCCCCTTTTTGCAACATGTAAGTTGCAGCCTTTGACATACTTTCCAGCAGAAATTTCTGTCAAAGCCTTTGCTATTAAGCCTTTGCTTTTAAAAGTTTCTCTTATGAAGCACATTTTGATAGCTCTATTTTTTTTTCCAAAATTGTCTAATCATTTCACTTTGTGGTCTTGAGCTCATTCTAAGACAAAAAGGTTATGGCATCATTTTGAATTTACTTTGAAAAGCTGCTGAGGATAAACATGACATCTGCCAAAACATGTCAGTTGAGTTTGATCATATGTATTTCAGTCTTTGTAAAAGACGCCTTTCTGATCTGCAGCTTATCCTCGTTGCAGACGGTTGGACTAGTTTGGCAGAACTACTGCAGCAAGTGCATGTGAAATACTCAAAAAGTCACCCAAATGTGAAAACGTGCAGGACACTGAATTGTGGTCTTCAGCTTTGTCTCCAGCATAAGAAGTTTCTAAATTTGCTGTCAGGAATGGCGTCTCCTCTGTGCGTTCATTGCCATGCAAGTTTACTGCCTGTTAGCTTACGCTTGCTGGTTGATTAAGTTTTTGTTTCCACTAATACTCAAGCCTGGGTAATTGTTCTGATGTGTAAAAAATGCATTGCTAAAAGTATTTCCCTTCTGAATTTGTCTCCTTTGACTTTCTGCTTTTGTTTTAGCTCTTTCTTTGTTTGCTGTTATTGAATTTCTGTTCACCGTATAGATTTTATTAGACTGACCAAGTCATTACAGAACTTTCCCTGTTCACAGGGGAAAATCTTCACTAAAATTAGGGGTTTTTTCCAGTTTATTTAATGAGATTCTTTCTTAATTTTCTCTTAAGTGAGCTCGATCAGCATCCTCTGAAGACACTAGAACTGGGTTTAGTATCCGAGAAGCAGTCACACAAATGATGTAATGTAGGGTTCTTGTAGGGTGAAACAGGAATTTTTACTTGGACTGCATAAATTATATTCCAAGTCTGGCCACAGTGTCACTCTAAGAAGTTATTCTTAGCTAGCTATTTGCCAAGGCTTCCAAAGCCGTGATTCCCAGGAGAGGCTCCCATGTCCTGGAAACATGACTTGTATTTCTTGTTTTGAATGGGTGATACAGAAATTCATATTTCAGTGTCTGTGTCCAGATTATTCAGCATGCCTTGAAGAGCAGCTTGCCATTTAATTACCTGTGATTTTCCTCAACTTTGTCAGACCCAAAGTATGTCAGGGATAGCTTTGTGGTTTTTTCTCCAGGTTAGATAAAATATTTTAAGAAGCCTAAGGCCAAAAGGTGATACATGAGGGACTCCGCTAGGAATACAACTATTGGAGGATGCATTCTTGTTCACAATTACATTGTGTGATTTACTGGCTTTTAATCTATTTAGCATATGGTGTGGTGATTTTGTGTAATTCCCATTTTTGGAATTTAAATATAAAGTAAGACCAAGCCAAATACCTTAAAAAATTACAACCTTATTGCATTGTCATTATTACGTTTAACTTGGGGGATCCCATACATACATAGTTCATAATCACTTTCCCAGTGCAATAGAAGAGTACATTGCGTTTGTGGTACCTGATCATGCTTACAATAATTTGACTTCATATATTTTGGAGAAAAACTCTCCTTCTTCTTGGTTCTCTTAGTGTCATTCAGATATTTTGATAATCCTGTAATCAAGGTAATGCCTATGTTTTAGTTGGAGGAAACACTAAATATTCTCTGGAGCTGAAACCCAGTGGCACATTCCCTGCTTAGTACTAACTTCAGCCTTACTAACTTTAGCCTTACAGCCTTTTAAAAAACTGCAGAATTGGAAGAATCAATGTTTAGGTCATCGTCACTATGAGCACAGTTAATCTTTGGGATTTTATATAGAATCAATATCAACATTAACCCCTAGAGACAAGGCTTTTCCTTTTTTCCTCAAGGAAAAGAAAAAATAACCTGAAGATCAGCTTTTTAATTGATCTTTTAGTCTCACAAATCCTCATTTCCTAAAATGCTTGGCAACATGTGTTTTTTACTCAGCTATTCTAAATCAGACATGTAATTTGAGGCCTAAATTAAGGACTCATTTTGGTTTTGCTCTTTGTTTTCAGAACTTGCATACATAACAATACTGGCCAGATATTTCAATAAACTATGCAAAATTATTTCTATGCTCAAGTAAGTGGCAGAGCCACTATAAAGCTGGTATCAGGTTCATAACCTTAACTGGGACCTAGCTGAAGTGCATCCAGTCCTTGATCATGTCACAATATTTCTTCTAAAAATCTTGATCAAGTAATGCAGACCTGGGAGTGGGTTTTTGGAAAGGTATGTTGAGATCTCAGCATCATGTGGAGATGCCTGAAAAAGTTTTAAATGACCTGCCACCATGATTTCTGCACGGTCAATGGTGCAACTGAGCCACCTTCAACTGAGAGCTGCATAAACCAGCACCTTCAGGTGGGAGGTGTCAGCAGCAACCCTCAAAGACAAGGGTATGTCTCAGATCATAGTTACCTTTGTGTCTGGTCTAGTGGAAGCATCTCCCTTCACCCATGGTTAACATAACAGTCTTCAATTTAAATGCTGAAGGTCTTTCATCAGAGAAATCCATCAACAGCAAGGTGAGGGTGCAAAAGAAAGTCACTCTTCCTTTTAAGCAGCCCTGGAGACAGAGAAGCCTCTCTCCCTCTCTGATCCCTTTCTTGACTGGTTGGAAAGCTTTTGTGTATTAGTCTTGCAGCCTTTAGCTGTGCTTTCCAAGTGCTCTAGACAGTTATGTAGAAAAACATGTAAATATCCTTAAAGCCAATGAATTTACTTAGTATAGGTGTAAAGGACAAATTTACTACTTTTCCAATCTTCCCATACCTTTCCAACCACTTCAGCTGAAGTCCAGGTGGGTATCAGTACTTGTGTCTTCCTTATCTGTGACTTTGTGTGAGGGCCAGGCAGCCTTCGTCTGCACTGGCATGGCAGTGAAGCCCTCTGAGAGGAGGTTTCCTGGGACCAATGGGGGTGTCAGGAACCAGCAGCCCTAGGTGAATCACCACAGCCGCAGTGTCTGACCCCATCCTCTGTGCATTTGTTATAAGAGACGTAATTTCCCTGGTTGTGATCTAACACTGGCTGAGGTGGTCAAACAGGTTGACAAATGAAAAGTTAATTCCCTCGGAGCCAGAAGGCTTTTCTGCTCCACACCCAAGCTGGGGTAAGGTGAATTTAGTGTAAGCTAACAATACAAAACAGAGATCAGTTATCTGGCAGAGGAACAGGCAGGAATAAACCTGCAGGTAACCACAGAGTGATGCTGATCAGTGAGCAGCTGGCTGTGAGCTGGTCTGAAGCACATAAAAAATCAAGAAACTGGGAGACGGGCAGGAAAGCAGCATTTATCTTTGTCTGCTGGGTTTCAGTACAGCTTAAGAAATCTTCCTCAAATAAAAGTACTGATTTGAGTTTGCAAATCCAACTTTAAATTAAAGTAGGACTGTATCTGAGGCTTGCTGGAGTGAAATCCCAGTGAAACTGATGGATGGGCTCCCATTAACACAGCAGGGTTTTATTTCTTTATTGGCTTGAATCATATATAGGGTGGAAGGGTCTTGTTTGAACTTTGATTCCACATAAATGTTAATGCGTTTAAGAACACCCTGCCTACATTTTAACTCCTTGAAGCTCCTTTGAGGGTGTTTTTCTTAAGTTTCTAAAACATTCTCATTAAATTTATTAAAGTGCATTTCTTAGAACATTTTCACATATTAAAAAGGATCATTTGTCCCTTCATACTGTAGTAATCCAAATGACATTGTTTAAAATTAATCTATTGCGGTAGTCTCTTTTGACACCAGAATTTGTCTCTTGAAATTTTTCCTTAGTGTATTTTTTTGAGACTTTTCAGCTTTTTTCCTCTTACTGTACTTGCATGTAATATCTCTTCTTTTCAGTCCCTTTGTGCACTGAAGACCCACAGTAACTGCTGCAGTATTTAGCACTGCACTACTGTTCTTGCACATCCTCATGCAATCAGTAGCTGCTGTAATCTGCTCTTCTGGATAAATAATGGGAGTTCTCAAACATTCTGCGTGTGTTCCCAAAACAAGGGGACTGCATGAGAGTGTAGGATTCTCAGAAGGACAAACTGAAAGCCTGTGACACAAACACACCGATGGACACAACCAAAAAGCAGGAATGAGCCATTTTTTTTTCCCATGGCCTCTCTTACTGTTTCAGCAGCCTGAGTTGGAGTCAAAGCAGCAGCTTTAACTGAGCTTTCCTTTCTCCCAGAATTTGGTGTCCTTTTAGTCACTTAAGCCCCCATTGCAGGTGCATTGCACCGCTTCATTGCTGGAAGCCAGCTGGAAATTTGCTGCTACGGGAGCTGCCACTTCTACTGACGTACAGGGAGCCTCTGGTGAAAAAGCCGACTTCACTAGTTTTGCATCATCTGCTCCCTGTCTCTGCGTACTGGGTATTTTGGAGGAGAGAATGGAGCAGAAAGTGTTGGTGTGGCTCTGATGGCCCCCTGCACGCTCCTAGGTCAGTCCCAAGGCTGCTGCCTGGGAGTGCCTGATGCTGGAGCTCTCCGTTTACGGTGCCTCAGCCTCCAGCCTGCACCCTCTTTTCTGCTCTGTGATTTCTGTTCCAGAAACACTTGCAGCATGTTTGCCAAGGCTTTCCTAGCCTTTGTCCCCGTCTCCATCATCAGTGTTACCCTTGTAGATGTGATGCTGTCCTGTAGAAGGGGCCAGGCTTGATTTGTATTGCTGGTAACTGGTGCCTCCTACCAGAATGTGTTTTTTAAGGGGTGGAGGAGGTTCAGGAAGGACTCCTTCCAGGGACTCTGGGTGAAGTGACTGGCCTGTTAAATCTCCACATTTTTGGCTCATTGTCTTGACAAGAAACAAAGCAGATAGTCGCTCTTTGCTCTTTCGATGTGTGCAGAAAGAGAAGCGTTTCCCCCTCCTTAATCCCCCTCCATACATTGGCTGCCAAGGTATGCCGGCATGGGCTTCCACATCATCTCACCGCTATGTGAGATAATGCAATTAGAGTAAAGCTTAAACTAGTGAAAATTATGTTGAGGGCCATTTCAGCCCCTATTACCTGAGAAATAGCAGAATTTATCATCTAGATGCATCATTTTGCAATAGCTTTCCTTCATTTTGCAAAAGTTTAAAAGCATAACATATCAGCAAAGTTGTTCTTCTTGCCAGTGCCACTTACTATGTACTTGCTGAAGCATTTGCTTTTATATGAATCAAGTCCATGAGTCCAAGGTCACAACAGAATAGCATCATATGTTTTTATTTTCATTTTAAAAATTATTTTGTCTTGTTCCTATCTGCACCCCTTTTGCATTTCCCATGTATATCTGGCAAGTGAACTGTCTGTCTGGTAAACAGCTAATTTTAAGCAAGTGTATTAAATAAATGAATTTTGAATTTTCTACTGCTTTTATTCACACCATGAACCTAATTTTAAAGGCTATCATAATCAAGTCAGGTAAAATATACTGTGCTCAATCAAAGCATTAGGATGATCAATTTTTGCTCTTCCTGAAGAGCAAGTTAAAGAGCAATGTTTGTAAGAACTTCGGAAATCAGTGTGGAAAAAGAAACCAAGAAAGGAGCAGAAAAAATTCAGAGAGTAAGAGAAGTCTGCATTATGACAATGAATTATGTTCCTAGGAGTGAAGTGCTATTCAAAGCAAACAGGCACATGGCCTATATTGTGGATATTTTCCTTGAAAAATATTTACTTGTCCTGGTCAGTAAAATAATCTTTCTTTTTTCCTTAATATAACATAAACAGTTTTATACTTATAAAACATTTTTGGTTGTATATTTGTGAAGCTGCACACATTAAATATGTCTTACAAACTTAAACGTAGTTCTCTTCAAACATACACTTTGCAGTATTTTCTGTAAAATTTGCTTTCTTCGTATCAATGTTTGGAGAAGTTGTTTTTTACTGATATAAACCAGAACAAGGATTTTTTGCACTCGCACTTGAATTTATGCTGGAAATGCTTTTCTAGTCACTTCTTCACTGCAGTGGGAATTAGAATAAAAGCAGCAAGGAGAAGACAGAAGTAAATTTTATATTGTGAGTAAGACAGAATAAAACTGATTGTGAAGTCTGATTACTAGAAATAAACCTGAGATATTACTGTCTCTTTTCTTCAGTATTGAGAGAAGACAGCTATTTTTAAATCATGAGTCCATGAACCTTATTAAATGCAATATAAACTCTTGGGAGAGAGCTGGCTGAAAACTATTCTAATATTTAAAACATTTGAGACCTGCTTACTCCCATTTCATCTCTCTCTGAAGGTTTCAAAGTCTTCAGCATCTCCCATGCTTGTAACGCACTGAATCAGCCAACGAAGAGGATCGGGATCCCTTGGTCTGCCTGGCTGGTTGCCTAAATCACATTGTATGAGTTAAGCTGATCAATCCCAGTGGTTAAGTGCTAAAGACACACTTTCTTTTAAGAGCTCTCCTTTTTGAAGATGCAAAGACACAAATGCTCTTACATGAATATTTTTAAAAGATGTGAAATCTTAGGAATGAATCAGTGTCAATTCAAACAAATTTTTACTACAACTCTGTGAGCTCTATGAAATCATATGGAATTCCAGTGAGATTTTTCACAGCTGCTTCTAGCATCCTCTAAAGCTCAGGGATTTGTCTTTTTAAAGCCAGAATGCACAACTACAGACATCTAATTAAGCTGAATACTCATTAAGATATTCAGATAGCTTTGCTACACCATTAACTCAAGAAACAGATCAGCAAATATCATACCCAGGGTAAAAACTGTTAAGTCATTCAATCACAGACTCACAGCAGCGTTGGCTGGGAGGACCTCTGGCAGCCTGAAGTCCAATCTGCTGCTCAAAGCAGGACTATCACCAACGCTAGCCAGCTGTGCCCGTGTCTAGGCACAAATCTTGAAAGCTTCCAAGGATGGAGATTTCACAGCCTTTCTGGGTAACCTGCACTACATTCCCAGTGAAAAAGTTTTTCCTCATGTCCAACCTCAATCTCTCATGCTGCAATGTGTGGACCCTTGTTGTATCATTTGCTACTACAGAGGAGCTGTTGGCTTTGTCACCTTTGCAACTACCCTTCAAGTAACTGCTCTTGCAGTGTCTCCTCTTTGCCCAGCTCCTGCAGCCCCTTCTTATAGTGCTCTTGGCCCCTTGGCAGCTCTCCCCTGCCTTGCCCCTTTCTCAGCACTCTTAAGTGGGGGAGCCCTGGTGCTGAGAAGACAGGCACAGCAACTTTTCTTGATCTTCTGGCCACGGTCTTCATAAAGGAGTCCAGTATGCAGTTTGCCTTACATACGATGAGAATAAAAATGGTGCGCAGTGGAAAAAAATTATCCTTATTTTAAAATGTTGCAAAACGATGGGATATGAGCAGGCTTCAGAAAGTGACCTTGGGTTAAAGCAGGTCCTTTTGATGAAAATATCAGCTCCAAGCCCAGTAGCAGTAAAAGAATGAAGCAAATACCATGCCAGAGGAATGATCAGAAAATGAATAGAGAACAAAACAGAGCACAGCACTGTGCCCTTTTGTAAGTTAAAAACAGTATGTGCAGTTTCAGTCCTATTTCAGAAGGACATAGTAAAAAGAGAAAAGATACATGGGTTGCAAGGCTAAACAAAGACAAAGAATGACTCCTTACTAGTCATAGATGCTGAGCCTGGAAAAGAGACAACTGAGTGGAAATTCAAAATGCAAAAAGAGGCTTGTAAATTTGTGAATGGCATAGACAAAGTGGACAGGAAACATTTTTTTGTCTTTATTTTTCAAAACAATAACTAGTAGATATCAAATTATATTATCAGTTGGCAGCAAAAGGAAAAAGGAGGGTATTTTTCACACAATTCCATTGTGTGAAAAGCTAGTCTGTGGAATTTCTTACCACTGGATGTTGTGAATGCTGGAATTTTACCAGGATTCAGAAAAACAACTGGACAAATCAACAAAGGAAAATCCATTGTGGATTATTAGAAGTCACATCTCTAGCTTAGTAAGTGCTAGTGCTACAGATTGCTAGAGGCTGAGAAAGTACCCTGGGAAAATACTCACAACGTGCTTGCTCTCCTTTTTATATTTTTTAATTGTTTGCCACTGGCCAGCATTGGAGGTAGGACATTAGGATCCTTTGGTGATCCAGTACAGCTGTCTGATACATATCTTTTGCATTCTTATGAAAATCATATATTCAATACCCATATTTTTTTCTCCTGAATTTAAATTAAATTCAAAAGAATATGATACATGGATTTCTAAATCCTCCACAGAAACAGCACTTCTGTTCTCTAACACCAGTCCACCTCATAAGTCCAGGGGTGTGAATGGAAAGACGTGAGCTGAGTTTATTATAAAGTCCATTGGGTATATGCTAAGTGAGAAACAGGCAATTTGGAATAGGAATTCACTACACTGTCAAATATTTGTCATATCTTAATCCCCCTGAAACCTCTACTGTAGGGAAGTAAAATAAAAAAAAGGTGCTCTAGCCTTTTTGCTATATTATGAGTATTGTTGTTCCCAGTTAGCAAAAGTTTTCCCTTCCATGTGCAGACTTTCAGCTTATGACCTCTATTAACTTAGAGGCAAGGGTTCAGAATAGCTAGTGACAACTTTCCTGGGGCTGGAAAAGATTTTTTGGGGACACTGTGTTTCTGATACTGAAAATGACAGTGTTCTTCCTAAGGTCAGTACATGCTTCAGTTTTTACATCAGCTATAGTCCCCTTCAGAAGTACTATGAAAGTGATTTCTTTTGTGCTATCAATACATTGGCGAGACAGTTTTCCCCTTGCTTTTTGATGAAAACTACTAAATAAAAGTAGCATAGCCGATTTCAAAAAGCAACTTGAAGACATTATGCAAACACTGTGCTTTCAATTAACTTAAGCATATGAAACCATACTCTTAGAGCATACTAAACAAAAGCTGAATCAGGATTTACAGAGTCCCACAGCTTTTTCCTCTCTGTGGCCAGGATCAAAAGCCATTGAAGTTTTTGAGGAATTTTCTATTTGATGACAAAGGGCTTTGTATCCAAAATGATTGTGGGATGAGATTAATCCCTGTAGCAACTGTGAAATGCACTTTTAGCCTGTTTTACAGCTTCTGTCATGTGTGGAGGTGTTCATGGCTCTTGCTCTCCTACGGGCATACTTTTCTTGCAGGAGGTTTAACCTTTTTGCTAATGTGAGTATCTTAATTTCATGTGTTTGGCTTCCAAGGCAGACAGGAACTACCATGAGTTTGTGCCTTCCTGGGCTAGCCAGACCCATTTAAACACAGCAGTTAACATGCCTGGAACAACCTGTGCTGAGAATCATGGCTGAGCCTTTCTAGACCTTGGGCTGCTGGGCTGCTGGGCCGCAGGGTGAGATCCAGCCCACCATGGTTCTGGCGCCAGCACTGAGCATCATATCGTGGCTGACAGTGCCGCTGCGTGTGGGTGTCTGTCCAGAGAGAACCAAGCGGGCCCCCTTGTGCTCATGTCCCTCCCCGACAGACTGTAATTATAGTCATCTCTTAGGTCTTCAAAAGTTGTAAGTATGGATGGGTCAGTTATCCTTCTACAGCTTTTACTCGCTCATCAGGTAGCGGCCTGTTTCCAGGTCATGCCCTCCCCATTGAATATGCCTGCACGTGTGCTTGCTGTTACCATGCAACACAGGCTTTGGAACAGTGCTAGAATGTAAAGAAAGAAATAGATTGCAACTTATCTATAACTGCTTCACAAACAGACATTTTGTTTTGAAAATGCAATTCTGGGCCTTTATAAACTACCATTTAAAAAAAAAAAAAGAAAAAACCCAAGGAAGAGCAAAAAAGGCATTAAGCTTTGCATTTCAGCTGTGCAAAGCTGAACCTGTCATATAGAAGGTCTGTAGTGTAGTAATATTAGTACATTGCTGTTAATGCTTAAATATTGTTCACGTCCACACATTCAATATAACTTTTTAAAACTCTCCTCTAGTACTTTGGATTGGAAAGAAGAAAGAAAATCTATTCCAGCTTTTTACACCTCTCTGGCAAAGGCTATAAATCACTTTCTCTTTGGGGACAAATATGTAATCTCCTATATAATCTCTGACCTTAATAAGAAGACAGAACAACCAAAAGCAATTTCTCTCGTTATAAAACTGTGAATACATAACCAGTCTTAGAGAACCTGGTGACTCTTGATAGGAGTATCTGAAGAAGGGAAGAATTCTCAGAGAGACAATGAATTTCTATTACTAGGCACAAGAGGAAACTTTGAATGTTTTCAGAGATACATTAGTAGGATGTGGAATTAGTGTATTTGCAGTCCTGTGTATTTCCTACCAGTTACTGACTTCCTAAGAAGAAAACATATTTCTGTACTATACAGTTGGCAAAGTCGTGGTCAGGTTTTGTGGTGCAAATCCATACCTTGCTTCTGTCTAAGATGCCTCCTTCAGAGAAGAAGTGGAAGAGGAGAGTTTCCAAACCTGGACGTACCCTAAAGGAGCTGAGGAACGGTAGGGTCATACTCAGTGCAGAGCCCGGAGTTCAAAGTAAGCACAAAGGCTCTCAGTATGCCATACCCACTGCACCCATCTGGAACATGCATTAGTAAACTGTGTTGCACAGTGCCAGCAATGACAAAGGAGGAAATAATAACTGTATTCTTGGTAGCGCCTTTTTTTTTAATGCCAATGAAAACTTTGGGTCTTGGGTTTATTTTCTAGTCTAATTCCATATTACTGCGGTCCATGTTCGAAATGCAAAGCCACAGAAATTCAAGCTAGATACTGTATAAATCTGACTTTTTGTGTTTTTGTCTGAAAATTTCTGTTCCTCCTTTGCTTTCTCTATTGGTAGTAAATTCCCAAAGTCTGAGGCTTGCGTATAATACCATTTGGTATTCTTTATTTAACAGAGACGCTTCGCAAGTAAAAAAGATTTGCCACTCTATGATACACTGTGAAACCTCTTCAGAAACAACTTCACGTAGAGATTAAGTTTGATTAATCATTCACTTGTGTCACTGCAATTTAAGCAGGATTCATTTAAATTTACAGTAAGTTTAAGCAAGAGGAAAAGCTGGCCAACGTGGGCCATTAAAGACAATGGTGCTCAAAGCTGTTTCAACTTCAAAGCGGGCTTTCTCCCCAGAGCCAGCTCATGCTTGTGTAGTGGCACAGACAAAATGGAAGTTCTGCCCCAAGGTGATGGTGTTGGTGATGGTGTCCTTCACCTCTGTGGGTGGCACTGTTCAGGATGTGGGGGCAGAGAGTGAATCCCGTGAGGGGCTGCGGGAGGGGGGATGGGATGGCAAGGGGAGATTTTGGGGGGGCGGTAGGTGACAACCATAAAGTGCCAGAGCATGGAGGTGGGCTGGACTCA
The DNA here is from genome assembly GCA_013401315.1 of Balaeniceps rex. Classification (NCBI taxonomy): domain Eukaryota; kingdom Metazoa; phylum Chordata; class Aves; order Pelecaniformes; family Balaenicipitidae; genus Balaeniceps; species Balaeniceps rex. Next base: position 43,431 of record VYZW01045886.1, read on the forward strand.
CAGAGCTCCAGAGAGGAAGGAGTTCTGTGTGTCTCCCCTCACTAATATGTGTTAGCTTCCCCACTGAGCGGGTGTCTCCTCCCAGCCCTTGGCAGCATGCAGTTCATTCCCCCCACTGCAAGGTGAGGGCAGGGCTGGGAGCTGCCCTTCTTCCTCTCCCAAACTAGCCCCTACACCCAGGGTGGGCAGTAGCAGAGGTTGTGCAGGCAGCAGAGACCCTGCCCTCCTCAGGCTTTTGAATTTCCTCGGCAGCCACCTACTCCATCTACTTCTGCTCGCAATTATAAAGACTTTCTGCTCTCAAATTGTCTATTTCATACCTAAGTGGTTCTAATATTTTTTGCAAGAATAACTGTAATTGCAATGCTTTTCTTGGATTCATCTGCAGTATCATTATCTAGAGCAAAAGACTGGATTCAGCAAACATAAGTGTTAAAAAAGATTGTGGGCTTGGTGTGGAATTCATGTGAAAATGTGAATATGATAGAAGCAGCAGATTATTTGATTTGCTTTTCATGAGTTTGGCCAGATTCTTATTTCACTTGTGATGATGCTGACTCCTGGACTTCAGATATTTCTTGTTTGTAAGTCAAGGAAGTTTTTCCCAGTAGAATGACACCTAGAAAGGATAGATACATTTGGTTTAGTGGAATTATGATAGGAAGAGTAAAAGATTTGGTAAATTTAGCCTCAAACTCCAGAAATAAATGAAAGACAATTATATCAACTGTTTTACATGGCAAGAAATCAAAGCTATTGTATTTATAACATCACATCAATCAAATCCCAAGGATTTGCTTATGTATACATACATATTCTTTAACTCTAAACCTGCTCAAGGGCTAAACCCCTCCCTCATTAAAGTTGAAAGATGATAAAGCTGTAGTCATAACTTAAAAACCCAACACATGTTTACATTTCATTATTCATAACAGCTAAATTCAGTTTTACATCACATATCTAACTTCCTTTTTCTGGGTAACTCATTCATAATATCAGATGGCAATGTCAGTTTAAAACTAACTTAAATATTTTAAAGCTGTTAATGTAGTTGTAGATACATCTGAAGAAAAATTTTACATATTTAGTAGACATACTCCACACTGAAAATCAGTGAATTAATCAAAGCATAGGAAAAGAAGGACAACTATGACAAGGAAAAAAAGTATTTTTTATTCTAATTTTTTTATTCACTGGTAGCCTTTCTTTTAACAGGTGTCAGCATGAAATTGATGTGAAATATATAGTATAGGTGAACGTCATTCAGATCCTCCAGAGGAACCTCCTGGCTGTTATCTTAGACAAACTCCCATCTGGTATCTTAGACAAACTCCCATTTGGTCTTTATTTCAAGTCTTATGCTGCAGTGCAAAAAAATCTCATATCTTTTGTGAAAATACTTGCTGGTATGTTATAGGTGCCAGTCTGCCATGCCTAGACATCTCCCAACTTGTTCTTGTCTGAGTTGGCTCTCCAAGAGAAACAGTGGTTGTCTCAGAGACAAAAACTGGTCCTTGGTTTGTGCGATGGTGTAGGTTGCCTTTAGTGTTTAAAGACATTGCTGTAATGTTTTCGAGTTTTCATGAAGGCTCACATCATCCAGATTGATGGTGAATTGCACACAACAGCCAGAAATAACTGTAATTAGAAACATGATTAAGTGTTAAAAATTGAATGTACTCTTCTCAACATGTCAATGTCTTTAATTAGAGCAATTTTGTTTGGGTGGTTGGCAAGTCTGACAGTGTTCTTTTGGCTAGTACCCACTTTCTCGATATGTAGCAAATCTAGTTAAACCTTTCTGTCATTTGATGTAAATCCATAATACTTCATTTCCCATCTACTGCTGTGTTGATGCTGTGCTCTTAAATTGATGCTATGATCCATCAAAACAGTGGATGTATTTCACTAGAAAATAATGTGACTAAACCTGAGCAAACATAGAGTTTGTAAAAGCACTTGGGGATCTTTCGTGATGAAAGTGCTATACTGTAAGTAATATATTTGTTGGCCTGGATAAACACTACTTTTTGATTTGACTAGCTTAAAGGTACAGCTAAGTTGACTAGTGCTTGTACATAACAGAATACATCTCTGGAGATTACTCCAACTGATATGAGACCAGATACTTTAATTTGAAGTTTTTTATCACCTTAAATTAAAAAAGGAAGGCGGGTATTTAAAATCCCTATCTGGATACACACATAGAAACTCATATTCATCCTACTATTCAGTTTATTCAATGTTTCTTCTGACTAATGTGGCCTTTTCAGTATTCTTTTGGAAAAAAATAAAAAGATTGGAAGTTCATATTTTATTGCTTTAGCTTGAATTCCCATGTTTGAAAAGATTGATAACACAAGGCAAACAGCCAGTGCTACACTGCAATATAGAATGTCCTTTTCCTTTGCCAAAATGCTGATTAAATGTGTTCTGACTGATATGGTTTTTTACATCAGTGCCCTTTCACATACACAAAAAAATGGAAATAGAGATAATTAACCTCAATGAAGTGTGACTTAAATGAGGAACCAGATTTTTATAGGTTCCTAAGTGAAATATCCTTTTCTTCTTAAAATCCCTGGGGCTGCTTCTGTGTGTTGTGCTGTACACCCAAAGGTTCAGGGTAGAGGTTAGATTTAGAGAGATGCTTCTTTCAAAGGCAAAGCAGGTGACTATGTAAATGTTTTACTTAGTAGTTCCAGATTGATGTTTAAAAACAAGTGCTTCAAGATGATGAGGTTAACCTTTCTTGCATCATTAGTCCATAAGTGTCCTGGCTACAGAAGTACTCAAATTAAGTCACCATAACCAGTTTCTTACAGATCTGGGAGAGGCTGGAATTGACCCCAGAATGCAATTTACAAGTTGTCCTTTTTTATTATATTAAGAAAAAAAAAAATCTACATCTGAACCCCACAAAATTTGTTTTGGAGCATTACAATTGGAAGATGAATTTTGCGGCATTGGTCCAACATCCAATATTTATGCTTGGCTGATGAAAGCAGCAGCTGTGAACAATCAAATCCGAATAATAAATATCTGGTTTCTCTATTGTGTTGTTGGGGAAGAAGCAGTTTAGCAGTCACTTTTGCAGCTGGCCTTTTGTCAGTGTATTTTAAATGAGATGGTTGTGGGGAATGAATTAGTCAATCAATTCGTAGAGTTGGCTCTTGCAGGAAAAAAGTGTCCACTGAAAAGTATATTCCTATAAAACAATATTTGTCAATTTTCAGTCTGTTGGAAAAGGTAGAAAAAAAATCCTAAAATTAACTGGGAGACAAATTGATGATTTTGGATATATGAAAGGGGTAGATGAGATTAGGACCGTTAATATCATGACCATTATCACAATTGTGACCATGTTGAAGTTTGCAATTCAACAAAGGATCAACATTTGTAGCTAGATATGAGTGCATGTCTAACATCTAGGAAAAACAATCTAATCTGGGGAGAAACCTTTCTTCCTATCCAGTTGAGACACCAAGTGTAGACAGCCAACTAAATTTTAATGCAAAAGACAAAGGTACCTCTTTGTATATTGTAAACAGAAAATTAAAATACTGTCAGGAGGTTCAGGGTGAAGTTTATAGAAAGGATGGCTATCTTTTTTTTTTTTTTTTTTTTT